>CM076580.1:994249861-994394568 GCA_034641835.2 Pinus albicaulis | reverse complement strand
TAGCAGCCACAGCCAAGGAGTCTGCCATTCTGTTCTGTTCCCTGGGCATAAACTAAATGTTAAATGCCAGAAAAGAATTCTCCACAAGATCCCACACTTCGTTTCTGTAGGCCTTTAGCCTCGGATGTTTCGCTTGACGTTGGTTTTTTACTTGCCTCACCACCAACTCGGATTCTCCCATCACCTTTAGATTTTGTATCTTCATGCTTCTTGTTGTTTGTAACCCCAATATGAGTGCCTCATACTCAGCCACATTATTTGTGGCCTCATATTCTAGTTTGAAAGACAGGGGGACCCATTGACCCATAGGTGAGATAAGTAATACTCCAGCCCCGTTTCCTTCTTTGGAGTTTGCTCCATCAAAGTGGAGTGTCCAGATGTCTGATTCATGGTCCTGTACTGATAGATCAGTCTTTAACTGGCAGAACGAGGGTTCATGGGCATAGTCCTGATCTTCCTCCAACATTAGACAGGAGAAATCTCCCTCTTTGCTGTAAACTGGGGAATTCACTGAATCACCTGCCTTTGTGACTGTTTTGACAAATCTGGTCTCTCGGTACAGTCTCCTTTCTTGACCACCAAAGACCGCAATTGTGGCGTATGACAGATCCAACTTGATCGACCCTCCAATTCTAGTCCCCCAGGACCTTGACAATAGCATACCGAAGCGGGCTGGGATGTCAGCCACTACGATATCCATTACCACACTCTTGGCCGGGATCTGAGCCAGGGTGACTGCTAGATCTTTGATCATGCCCAAGCATTTCACTCTTTTGGAATCAAAAGAGTAAAGATATTTATAGGGGCGGGTGATTTGGAGACCCAATTGTTCCATGACAGACAGGGGCATCAAATTGTGGGACGCTCCTGAATCTAACATACAGTTATGCAATAGTAGATCGTGGATTACTAGAGATACATAGAAAGGGGGGGTGGAGGGATCTAATTCCTCGACATGGGGGCCGAACACTACCATGGGCCTTTCTTCTTGTAAGTTTAGACTGTCCGGAATGTGTGGGACTTCAGGAGCTGAAATGAAAGAGGAGACTTGTGACTGATATGCAGGCTGCTTCAACAATTCAGACAGAGGGACATGTATTTTAACTTTTTCAAGTTCCTTTTGCAAACTGAAGGCAGATGAGGGCTTTTCTATTGGGACTTCCTTTTCTTTTGACTCTTTGTTTGGCACGGGAGACTTAACTTCTTTAACTGGAGTTTTATTTACAGGAGACACAGCTGTTTGAGAGGACGAAGGCATGTGACTGTCAGCTTGCAAGGATTGGTTAAGAGGCTTCTTACCTTTGTCCGGAGATTCTTGAGTATTGGCCTCTTTCTGTGCAGGTGCTGACCTTTGGGGTGCATCTTCCTCTTCATCTTGAGTGCGGGTCCTTTTCCTGGAGAACCTGAGGTCATATTTCCTGTTAAACTGAGCTTGCATGAAATCAACGAACTGTTTGCAGTAGTCATCGATTTCTGGCTCTTCGGCATCCTCGCTATTCTTCGCTTCTGAGTGAGGTTGTAGTGCACCTTCCTCACTTTCTTGCACAGGGCACTCTATGTCATCATTGTCTGAAAAAACAGGACATGTTTCATCTTGCTCATAGGAGGGGTCTTCATGGGAAGCCTCCATTTGTCCTTCCAAGTACAAAGGGTGCGGTACTTGGTCTTGTTGCTCCTTCTGCCCCCTCTGCAGTATCTGCAAGGGTGGTTTCCTGTATTGAATATTGAACCCTCTGTTTGGAGCATTCTGAAAATTCTTTGGTGGAGAACTTTTAGCTTCCATCTCTAGCTTGACCAACTTGCTAGAGAGGTTCTTGATCATTTTATTCATCTCTTCGATCTTGTCATTTGCTGAGTCTCTGTCTTGACTTGAAGTAGATACTTCTTCTTTGCCCCTTCTTCTAGTATCATGTTCTTGCTTTACTTTGGACTTTCCAGTCGAGACAAAGTTTGCTTCTATTTCCAATGCATCTGTCTGTGCATCGTCCAGAGTGGCTGGATTTCTCTCCCTCAGCGAGAAACCAAACTCGGAATCAAATGCTGCCACGAAAACAACCTTGGCAGCGGTCTGATGGGGCTTCATCTCAGCTGGGAGGCTGTAATACAATTTGTTAAACCTTCTGATGAACTCTGATACCCCTTCATTATGCTTCTTTTTAAGGGTGTTGAACTCGGTTAAGGTATCCCCATGATCTTTCCTATCTCCCCACTTTTTCACGAAAGCTTCTTCCATAGCCTCCCAGGTGTTTATGGAATTAGCTGCGAGAGACTTAAACCACTTTCTAGCCTCTCCATCAAGGGACTGCACGAACAATCTCAGAACCACATCCAAATGCTCCACGTTAAATTTCTCTGTGAAAGAGCAGAAGATTTCAACATGCTTGTAGGCATCAACACCGTTCTCCCCATTGAATCTGGGTAGAATCTTCAAATAGTCTTGTGGCATGTCATTTAGAACTGCAGGCAGCTGTAAAGGGGCATACCTATTTTGTAAAAACCCAGGTACATTCGCCATTGGGGGAGGCGGAGGTAGAATGAGAGCTTGAGCAGTGAGAGGTGGAGGAGGTGGTGGGAGTTGAGTATGAATAATGATGGGAATGTAGTGAACAGCAGCTTGGGGACTTGATGGGAGGTTTGGGCTGTCGACAACAGATACTTCAGTGACCTCTTTGACCTCTTCAACTTCCGGGGTAGGATGAAAAGAATAATGTGGAGTATAACTAGACTCAGCTTCGTCTTTGATACGGACACCTTCTCGATAAGGGCTATCTGAATAATAACCAGTATCTCTTATAATAGGGTTAGAGCTTTGTATTTGGGTGACCTGAGAAGAGGAGGGCTGAAGATATGGAAATTTTTCGAGGGAAAACTCAGGAATATCAGTATGAACTGGTGGCCTTTCTCTCCAGCCTCTTCTATGTAGGATTCGCTCTGGGTCAGACACAGAGGGTGTCCTCAACTGAGACGTATCTAACCTTAGGTGTGGCTTACGGGGAGCCAGGACTGCAAATATGTTTATCTGAAATATGAATGTGGAGTCGCCAAGGTGAGGTATGCACAACTCACAACTCTTCGTGCTCACCTAACTGAAGAGTGGACGGGTTTTGTCGAGGCCCAGGGACTTAAATTTCTTCAACTTCGTCCCCGGCAACGGCCCCAAAAAGATGTTGTAACTCCTAGAGACAGTCTAGAGTTGTTATAGACCAGTGCCTAGGACATCTTATGAGGTGTAAAGAGCAGAGTATTTAAGACAGCGTCTAATCCTTTAACATAACAGAGCTCTTACACTACTTCCTTTGAAACAGAGAATAAACTAGAATGGAACCAGAACTTCGGACAGTTTGAAGTATTAGGAATAACACTGAACAAATGCAATGCTATATTTAGATACTACTGCATCAGACAATTTTAAGACAGGTCACCATAATCAGGGCCAGATTCACGATATATGGTAGAAAAGGTATATATATAAACGATTTTAGAGATGTATAGCAAGAAGGAGATATTGGCTGTCAAATAGATGATACTAAGAAGAACTTCATGGCATAAGATGGGCTTAAATAGCTAAGAATCCATACATACCAAGAACTCCCGTCAATAACATTTCAATACAGCCAATATAGTGGAAATGCGCGTGAAATGCAGGTGGAACAATATATTACTCCTGAGCCATTTAAAGTATCAAGCCGCTGCTGATATAAGTATCAACACGATAAATTCATATCAAAAGACGAGGGACACTCGCATTCCAGGATGTAATACTAGAGACATGAACGTAAATGAATTGAACAATAGAGAAACACACACTACCATACAACCATGTCCAGAATCCTTATTAAGGTGAAGCTTCTTATTATTGAGACCCGACGGGCTCTTCCGGGCAGTATCTGAGTTTTCACAAAGCATACACACAGGAAATTCTTACACAATCAATTTTTCTGAAGAAGTGGAACCTTGTTTTCTTCTTTTTCCTGTATTATATAGGATTCCATCTGCCTTTCAGCGAGAAGATATTTTCTAAAAATATCTCTCTCGCGTGAACAAAAATTGTTAACAGTCATTGTCAAAACCACAAAATTACATGATGGGGAAAACAGCCCTTCCATCATGCGTAACAGGCCCCGGGCCAAACTTAAAACAAAAACGTAGGCCAATGTCTGATGTAAAAGTAAAAATGCAAGAGTGGGGGAAAAACCACCCACTCGGAAATTTAAACAAAACATAACTGAATGAAAGTAAAAGGCCGTTTAGGCCATGTCATGAGTAAACATGAGGTGTCATGAGTGCTGCTGGGTCGAGGCTGTAGTAGACGCTGGAGGAGGCACGTCGGTGGAGGGACTAGCATGCTGAGTCAGGAACTGTGTCAACCTCTGCTGGCTATCTGGATTTGGTTCTGGCATCTCTAAGAGTCTCTCCACCCTGGTAAATGCTTCGCCGAGGGTGTGAATGTCTGCATTAGTTGGGAGTCGATACTTGATCATATGGAGGAGACTAAACTCCTTCTTGAGGATTGTGACGATGGTAGTGGCCTTGAGCTGAGTTGCTTTGCCCATTTGAAGATCTGACCAATCCCTTTCTGTTTCTAGGAGTGGTGTGTATTGATCGGGGTGCATGAGTACAGCAGGGGCGTTTGGTTCCCAACATGAAGGGAGGCCGGCTGTGATGATTTCATCCCACACCTTGTCGAACTGCTCCACAATGTCTGCTACCTGTTGGAGAACCCTCGAAGCTGCCAATCGAGCCTCCTCTTTCTCTATAATTTTCTGACATTCGTTGATTTCCATAAACCGACTAGGAATGCCATGTTTTCCCACGTCATTTGCCCTTAGTGTATAGAGAAAAGATATGTAATTGTCGGCATGTCGAGCTCTATTAGGCAGATTATCCCCCGCCTCCTGCAACCTTCTATTTAGATAGGGAAGGGTAGACTTGAGTTCTCCTATCATCGTCAGGAACTCCCACTGCTCAGTCACAGCCACGATTATATCCGACCAGATCAGGCTTCTGGCCTTGACCAGGGTGAGATTTCCCTTCGCTCTACTCTTCAACTCGGCAATGGTCTGTTGTTGCTCAGTCGAGGTCTTTTTTCCTTCCTCAACTTCTCTTTGCAGCCCTTCAATTGTTCTGACCTTTTCAGCCAGGGCGCCCTCCAACTCTACCACCTTTTGCTTGGCTGTCGTTGTTTGCTTCTCCAACACTTCTATCTCAGCCATAGTTGTGGATAGTTGTGCTGTTGCTGAACCAGTCCCACTTGATGTTTTGGCTGCATGGCAACTGTGCGTATCCCACCGGGTCTGCAGCTCAGTAGCTCTGCTCTCAAGCTCTTCAATCCTTAATTATCCCTTCCCCGATGACCTCGGCTTCACTAGTGGCCACCTTCTGCCTCTTGGGTGGTGGTGCTCCGGAAGTACCAGCTTCTTGCTCATTTCCCCCTTTATTCACTTCTTCTTCTCCTCCTGTAGCAGACGAGTCCGTCTCCATCTGCGAAAACATAGGCCAGACTTCAAGATTAGCCCTCCACTCCAGAAATGGCCTGGACTCATGAATGTAGGGCGCAGACCTGTTTCTCTTTCTTTTATTTGAGATAATTTCCCGTGGGTCATAAGCCCAACTCTCCCCTAATTTCAGGTCCATGTTCTGCAACATTTGTTCAACAATCGGGAGGGCATATCTAGAATTTACAACAAAGGGGCCAATATTGTCGGGAAGCTTCAGGATGTAGCCTTTCTTAGCGGGGACGAAATGAAGCTGGTCAGCCTTGAGGGCTTGCCGGATGTACTCAAGGGCGTAGACTCGTCGAACAGGAAAAGCTGGGAGTTGGTAGGGGGCTACCTCGGCTCCATAGACACGGATTTCAGTATACTCTTCTGATAGGAACCAATCGCCGGTACACTGGTACTTCCCAGCCTGTAACCAGCGTTTCATCTCTGGAAAAACCCTAGGGGAAGGAGCGTCGTGAATGATGGTATAAGCAATGGACATGAAGGTATTCACGAAATTGACATAACCTTCTCCCCTAGGCAACTGACGAACAGAGCAATTCCAGTCGAAGACTGGCCTGGGCTGGGAATTCTCAGAATACATCCTGTCCAGCCCCAAATGATTGAACTTATCAGCGTGCTGGAACATGAAGAGGTAAAACACCAATGAGCAAAAACGGAATTTTCGGGCTTGAGCGAGCTCTCGAAATTGGGTCCGGATGGTAAAGGAAAGGAAACCTAGAATATCCAGTGTAACTCCATTCTGTGTCATAAGCCACAAAAATCGAATGCATACTGAAGAGATGTCTTCAGGACTCCCTACCCCCAGGAGGGCGGCGATGAGGGACAGAACAGGACGCACTTCCTCGGCAAACAGACTCAATGGGAACGGCTCCAATGGGGGTAGGGCCGTTGCTTGATTAATGGTTATGGCAGCTATGACGGCACGGCGAGCTTCCCTCGACAGCTTATTAAACTGTGTGAGCAAGGTTTCATCTTTGAAACTGAAGTAGGCATCGCTGGAAGGGAAACGGAGGGCCTGCCTGATAACATCGGGAGAAAGGGAAAAAATTACGTTACCCTGAGGAGAAATGAAAGCATCCCGATGTGTATCGTAAGAGTCCCTAAGCCAGACAATAAAATCGACACAGGAATGGACTTGGGGGGTGATGTGGTGATAGAAGCCGGACGCGACAACTCGGAAACGATCAGCATTTTTACAGTGGCGGCCAAACAGTAGGGGCTTGATATTCCGTATGTCGAAAGGGTATTTCGGGTCACAGATACCCGCCTGCAAGTCACGAAGGGGTTCAAAACCAGGGGGGTTTCTAGACTCATGGAGTTGGGGAGTTTCAGGTTCGTTCTTCTTGGGCTTTCCTCTCCCCATGGTAGTTATTCAACAATTTGGAAAAGAGAGAAAGGAAAAAGATGGAAAAACGGAAAATGGATTACCTGAACAGAGGGTGACAATGCTTGGGAAAGCGACGAGGGGAACCGTGACAGTGACTTGGACAAACCCGGCGTTCTTCCCTCCTCGGTATTCGCCGTAGAAAACTACCTGAAATGATTTACCAGAGAGAATTACGGGAGTTTTTTACCATTCGGGAGGACTGTTTAGGTTAAAAGGTGAAAATGTAAGAGAACAGAGGGCAAGTGTCGTAAGGACACTGACACTGAGACACGTGGCGCGTGGGGATTTGGTAAATCAGGATGTAGGTGAGCGCCTCGTGTCGGGTTAAAAGTTGGTACGGGCCTTAGTACCAGTTGTCCTAATAGACTTACCTTACCGTTATTCCATATGCGATGTCCAATCTTTAACATGTAAGACTTCCCCTTGCCGGACTAACACTTATCTTTCCCCGCTGCGTAGGCCCACCTTAACTCCGCCACGAGACAGCGTCCCGCGGCCTAACCTTGCTGTTACTTTCCTACCGTAAGGTCTTACCATGCCACGTGTCGTAGATCCGCGGGGGTAAGGGCCTCGTCCCTTCCCCACAGTTCGACCCCCTCGGACTTACTCCGTACACTGTCGTACATAACCCGAAGCCCTTTTCAATAATACGGGTTGACATACCATGCCGCGTCCCCTTTACATTTGCATTTGAGTTCATTTATTAATCCGACTATAACCGCTTAGTGCTGTTTCTTCCTTAGTTTTAATATATGTGCGCTTCACCACCTTTTCTCTTTTCGGCCTTATTTAATTTAACACTTGCCACTTGATATAAAACTTTAATATAAGGCCTGTTCCTCCTTTTGGTACTCCCGTGGCTAGTGCTAAGGATTGAACAACACACCTAACACTCTATATTTTCCAAAAAAAAAAAAAAAATCTCTCTTTCATTTCACAAGTTTTGTGACCACCCACTCCATTCCATTCTACTTCATTTCACTCCATTCCACTTCATTTTATCTATTTCATTCCATTTTCACCAATGAAATTATTTTTCATGACCATTTCCATCTAGTCATTTGTCATCCGTTCATTTCCATTCACCAAAATAATAGTTGTGTCAGTTTCCACAGCTGACATCTGTTTCCGCAGCTGACACCAGTTTCCGCAGCCAGAAGCAGATTCCGTAGCTACCACTCTGTTTTCAAAAGAATGTACAGCCAGATGTTATTTCCATAATCATGAAATAAAATGCAGGTATGAGGACCAAAAATGAAGACATGGAGCATTCAAGATACCAATGAAGAGCAACTAATTGAAGACCAAGGAAAAAGACAAAGATTCCAAGGTATGAGTAAAAATTCATTTCAAATAGTATTGAAAACACATTTTTATATAGTTCTAAACCATAAGCTCCATCCATTATGTGCAATTAATATATTGACAAATTCCGTAACCCTTTCACGATCTCCATATGATCCTTCCGCATTCATTCTCAAACGGTTCCATAATTAAACCCCCGATCTTCACTCATACTCCGATATTCCACCGGTGACAATGAGACGTAGTTGATTTGACCACGGGCTCTTTCAGCCACATAAAATCCATAGCCATTGTTTAAACGTGCTTACATTTATTTTGCAGCCACAAAATTTCAAAACACTGCCGGATGTGTTATACTCCTCCTATTGTTCTGTTAATCTCACAGCCGTATCTTTGTCGTGCTCACGAAACCCCTCTCTGTTCTGCCTCACTCCATTTCGTTCTCTGTTACGCTACAGCCTGTATACCCACTCTCTGATATCTACCTACAGTCATTGTGCTCATTTCTGTGCATTCAGCCATTCTACTTCCATTGAACCCTCACGCAGGAAAATTTTTGAAGAACAGAAAGAAGAATGGGTAAATTGCTAAGAGCAGAACCAGAAGGACCTAAGTTCATGGAAGGATATCCGCAAGTAAGGGATATATTGAAGAAAGAAAAGTGGATGCGGTTTATCCAAAAGTTCAGAGGCTATCATAAAGAAGTGACAAAAGCATTTGCAAGGTCGTTCAATGGCCTGGAAGTAGAGATTGGAGACCTTAAGTTTGCGGTGAACGAGGCATCTATAGCAACTGCCACGGAACTTCCTCAAGAGGGTGAGCGTTGGTTTAATAATAAAAGCATTAGTGATGAAGCCTGGAGAATAATCTTACGAAACCAAGGTATGGACATAACCATTTTTAAAAGAGGAATTCCTGTTCATGCTTTGAAAGAGGAATGGGCTACTTTGCTGCTGGTTGTTCAAAAATTCATTACCTGTGAAGGCCGTTTTGGGTCCATGTATATGTACCATACCAGATTGCTGATGAATTTTCTAGATAATCAAACTCTAAATCTCTCATATTTTCTATTAAATAGTTTGAAGAAGATGTCTGTGACTGTTCAGAAACATTTAGGGGATGTAGAACCACATCTATATCACCACGGTCTTGTAAAAATTTTGATTGAAAAAGAATTAAATGAGAAGAAAGACACATGGGAACAATTTTTGATTAGAAATTTCTTTGAGGAACCTCAGGAAATTCCTGAAGGTAGCACATCAAGAAGGAGTAGGAGAAAAAGAATAAATGATGAAACTCAAAGTACTCCTACTCAAGAAATTCCTGAAGGTAACACATCAAGAAGGAGTAGGAGAAAGAGAACAAATGATGAAATTCAAAATACTCCTACTACTACAATTGAAAGAACTGATAGGGAAGAGAGTCTGTCAAAGAGGAAGAAGAAAGAAACTAAGGGTAAAAAGCCAATAACATCAAAAGAGAGAAAAACTATTGAGGCTATACATCAAAACCCTTCTTCCGAAGAAGAAGATCATCAAGTGTTATCTGAAAGATTAGTTCATCTTCAAGAACAATCATCTATGGCCAAGAAGACAGAGAAAGGAAAACAAAATCAAAAGGATAGTGGTCCACAGCGTGTGAGAAGAAGTTCCAGACTTAAGGGGAAATTAAGGAAAACGCAAATGAAAGGACCCCATTTCATTGATTTGGGAGAAGAAACATCTGAACAGTTCCCAGCTGACCATAGTCCATCTCAATCTCAATCAGTCAGTGAACCTGGTTCATTTCATTCTCAGTCAGACATTGAACATAGTCCATCCCATTCTCAGCAAGATGTTGATGTGAGCCCTTCTCAGCCAGATTTTTAAGATAACTCTCCTTCACGGAATTTTGGGGACAACCCAATAAAAATGACACCTGATATAGACCCCAAGCAGCAGGAAGTATATGATTATATAGAATCTTTAGAAAAATCAGCTACAGGTCCTAGTACTTCGTCCATTTAGCCTCACATAGTACAGGATGATTTAGTCCAATCACTGAAACAGGAAGTCTTTGAGCTAGAGCTTTTAAATAAACACATTAAAAATGAAAATGAGACATTGAAGGAACAGAGTAAATTGGACAAAATCATTCATGATAATACCATGCTACATCTGGGAATATGGCAGAAGAAGAACAAGAAATTGAAAAAGAAATGCCAGAAGTTAAGCAGAGCACTAGTTAATATCAAATTTAGATGCTTAATGAAGAAGCCCGGGATGTTGGCAGCACCAAGGAAGAAGAGGAGACGGGTGGATGTACTGGCTGAAGTGTCAAGGCATATGAACTGAAGAAGGATTATCAAAATTTTGGTTGCACGAGGACATGCAACACCTTCACAGTGGGGGTATGTTGAGTCTCAAATCTGCATTGTTCTTATACATCTTCCTAGACCTTTTTCATTCACCTGAACCTCCCAAGTTGTCAATATCATTGTATATTAATTGCAAAAGAGCATCTAAAATGGTTTTTAACTATATTTTTGTGTCTGCTTTTTGATTTAGATTTTGCTCATTTAGCTGCGAAATCTTGCCACTTTCCGCAGCTGCTACAACTTTCCGCAGCCATTTTTTGAAACTCTATGTTACAAGTGTCTTCAGGTAAAACGAGCCACATGGGCAAGTCAGAAATGATGTGGACATGGATCGTGTCCTATTGGCTCGAGCAAATTCACCTAAGGAGGCTACGGTCAAAGGTGGCCAAGTGGAAGTCAACCGTAGAGTCCCACGATGACAGGACTCTGTTTCTCGTCACGTGGAAATTTATATGGTCGTTTCTGAATTGCGGGAGACAAATCAACACCTGTACATGGCTCCATAAGCCGAATTCAAACATCCACTCTTCATAGATTTACTCCTCAACGCGGCCATGATCCTAGATCTCTGGACGTAATGGTTTACGTGTTCTCTATCAGCATAAACTTTAGGGAATTAGTTATATTTCCTTTATTATAAATAATGCGTTTGCATACGCATATTAGATTAGTCTCTGTTAGTTTTTTTATTAGTCTCCATTAGCTTCCAGATAGCTCTATAATGTAATTACGTTGCCACTGTGCTGTAATATCACCTTTCTGTTATGACTGCATTTTAATATATAAGAAGACTCTGTTTCCAAGCGTAATTCGTACTTGAAGTCTGTTGCCAAGGCTGGTGTAGAGGGCCCCTGCACACGCTGAGGTTTTGTGCATTATTGTATAGTTCTTGTTTTATTTCTTTAAGCTCATTGTTCCATAATTCATTCACATGTTTATACATTGCATCTTTCATGGTATATATGCTTCATTTCTATTTATAATCTTTCATGCTTTACATCTTGCTTCTGTCCATAATCTTTCATGTTTTATGTTATTGTTAACTGATCAGTGTTCTTGTTTCAGGTTATAAATAGGCAACCCGGGCATTTGCATAACTTTTTGACTAATGACATGGAATTAATATTGTTCTGCTGCTAATTTACTTTTCTTAGTTTCTGTTTAATTTCAGTACTGCTTTGTTTATTTCAGTCTTGCACATTTGTTTCAGTAGTTAGATTTAGATATATCAAATTGTTCATGACATCTTCAGTTACCTCCGAAAGCCACAGCTGGACTGATGGTGAGGGATTGAATTATGAATGTATAGTTTGATATTAGTTTACTTTCTGCAAGTTAAATATATTAAATTGCTCATGACATCTTCAGTTACCTCCGAAAGCCACAGCTGGACTGATGGTGAGGGATTGAATGATGAATGTGTAGTTTGATATTAGTTTACTTTCTGCAAGTTAGAAATATTAAATTGCTCATGACATCTTCAGTTACCTCCGAAAGCCACAGCTGGACTGATGGTGAGGGATTGAATTATGAATGTGTAGTTTGATATTAGTTTACTTTCCGCAAGTTAGATATCAGGTTACTCAAGTTGTTTATGGTTACCTCCGAAAATCATAGCTGGACTAATGATGAGGGATCAGAAGATAAGTTGATGTAATTTGATTTAGATTTACTTTGTTGCAACTTTTGGATTTATTTCAGCATAGTTTCCTTTATGTTTGAACAGCAGCAAGAATAATGAGTTTCATGATCAGTAGTTCATTGTTTGTTTGACTAGAGTAGTGATACAATTTCATTTTCTTTGAAGAATTGATTTTGTCATTGTGTGTTTTTAAAATTCTTTTGAAGTTTGGAAAATCATTAGAAAGACATTGTTGTCTTGAATATTTGTCTCCATACTTGTCTTTTAGAATTTCACAAAAATCCAAAAACGACAAAAAAATAAGAGATAGGTTATCTTGCACATATAGTGCGCCACACTTCGTCAGCTTACGAATCCCGGATTGACAAATTAAATGTAGCAATTTAGGACACACTAAATTGACCAAACAACTCCTATAATGTATTATACATTCTACATGCCTCTAGTTTGACCCTCAACTCGAATTAACTGAACCAAGTAAGTCATCCTAACTTATTTAACTCATACAATCTTTCATGTGATGTGGAATTAAAATTTTCTTCTAATTTAATTCAAGGTAAAATTAAATTATAATCCCTTTTGATGCCATTTTCAATATTTCTTATTGCCATTTTCAATATTCAAAAGAGATCTCACTATTTTTTAAACAACAACATTATCCTTGACATCTTCAACAAGACCTGCAGTAGAGTTGAAAATATTGTCTACTAGAATAAAATACGAATCAATATCCTCATCTTCTTCCATCTTAAAAATTTTGAATTGGTACCTGAAATATTGTAGTGTGGCTTCTTTTACCTTTTTTTCCCCTTTGTAACAAGTTTTAAGCTTGTTTCATACATCATGAACTGACTTACATAGCATTACTTTGACAAATTTTGAATCTGTCAAACCACTCAAAAAAACATGCTTAATGATGGGTCCCATCAATAGGTATATTTGAAGTTCATTGTGCTATCCTCTGGCCCTTAAAACTATCCTTTTATCACATTAATTCACATTTTTTGCATAATATGCTTAGTAAGAAGAGTAAAAGGTGTTTTTCATAGTGTGTGGCCTATTGTGATTAAATTGCAAGAAAAAGAAGCACTTTTTAGGAATTTACTATGCAGAGGCTTGATGGAGAAAACCAAGAGAGAATATAGGGGGGTTTTTCCACCTTCTTAACTCTCTAACTCAGCATGAGATCACAGAATCCTCACCCAGAGGCTCGAATTCACTGCAGTTGAGTGACTCCAAGTACATGTGAAGCTCAAGGAGGACCAGATCCATAATTCTCGAGACCTTGGAGGGAATCACTCTTATTTTCAAGGGATATGGCACAACTACCTTTTTGTATAAATAAACCAGCCGAAAGGCTCATTAGGATTCAAATTTTTTATTTAGCTAAGAGTAGCTACTGAGCCTAGTGCTTGATATTGTTATTATTAACTTTCAAGTGATGTATGAGACTGATATTTTATGCTAATGGGAAGTTTTCCATTGATATGCATTTGAACTAGTTTTAGAGGGATGAAACCCTTGGGTTTGGGCCCAACCCAAAGGATTTAGCCCTTATTCTGTATTTTTTTCTTGTTCTTATTTCAAAGAATTTCATGTATTTCTCTTGTTTCAGTGGATGTTTAATTTATAAAAATTGGTGATTGTAGGCTTCCCTATCACCTCTCTTGTGGGAAAAGTGATTGGAAATATTTATAATCTCAGCCCAAAAACATTTTTTTATGATTTCTTGGAAATAGATAGATGTTAGTTGTAATCATTTTGCATGTTTATCCTCTTCAACTTAGGAGTTAGTTCAGTGATGAGAGTAGTGTTGTGGAATAGAATAGATTTTAGTCAAATTCAACTCATCTTTTCCATGATAGTTTATATCACTATGTTATTGGTCATTTGATGCATGTATTTGGCTAGCTCCAGGGTTGTGTTGATCTGCAGGGGTGAGCACATCTTTCCATCTCCACCTCGACTTTTCCATCTTCTCGCTCTACACCTCAAACTTCTCCCAAACTCTTTTTCCATAGTCATTATGTTAAGGAAAATAGAGGACACCGTGGGCATCAACCTTGGTATAATATAGACCTCTAAGAGATCCTAGGCTTGGCTAGGGGGCTTCCCAAACCTTCATTAACTTCCTCCTATCATCATCCATCTTATCTTGCCCTCAAGACACCATTTATACCCTCAAAAGGCTCTCAAAACCCCTCTTGTATCAAAGCAGGGCCTCTTGTAACAATATAGGACCTCTTGTAGTAGGCCTGTAGCACTTTTTTCCTCAACATGTTTCGCTCCACACTTTTTCCTTATCCTATTTAAGATGAATAATGGCCCCCAACTTGTGACTTGATGATTAAGAGAATCTCTAAGACCAATCCAACCACCTCCCTTCCTCACTGCAACCATCAGAAACCAAAATAGAGTTAGAATTAGTGTTTTTATTCATGAGCATGTTAAAAGTTACAATCCTTATTTTCAAGCAAATGTAAAGTAGATCAATGATACATGAAAGTATGTTATTGATTTTATTAAATTCTCTAAGTAGAGTAGCTTTACTTCTATAAGTAGACTAGCCCGTTCTCTTTCATGAAATGTTAATTAGCATCTACATTTGAATGAATATCATTTGCACTTTCATAGTTAGAATCAAGTTCAATTATACTTTCATAAAAATTTTTCACTATAGTTAGTTGGAGGGATGGTCTCTGAACACCTTGATATGATTTCATTACTGAGGGCAACATGAGTATAACCTAACCTATTGCACATATAGTAATTTCACATCTAATTTTGTACAAACCTCGTGTTGATAATTTGAGTTAAGGATCCCTTGGGAGTTGCAACACTCTTGGTGCAATAATGTGGCTCACCAATTTTTGGCGTCATTACCGGGGAGGTATCTAAGTAGGTGTTATTTCTTCTTAAGCATTGGTTTTTTTTTTTTTCATCGGTCTTACTGATTTGAAAAAGTGAAAAATAAAAATAAAAAAATTAGCTTGTTCTTTCATTCATCGTAGGAGTAGGTATAACCAAGGAAAATTATTACCAAAACCCCCACACCCTCAAGTAGCCAACCTTCATTCTTCTTCGGTGGTGCGAGCTTCCCTCTTAGACTATTAGGAAGTTCGAAGACCATTTAGGTGAGAAACTTGTAATTTTTTAAGAACCTATTGGGGAAGAAGAAGAACTCACCTCACCTACCCAAACCATAGTTGAAAACAGGAAAATTGAGATTTTCATTATCAGAGAAACCAATGGAGACACTAGAATGAGGAATATAAGCCCTACTTCCCTTCCACATTTCCATGGCTTGACCTCTGAGGATTTTGACACCTTCATGTTTGAGTTTGTTGCTGTTTTTAGGACCTATGACTATGCCTATGATGAGCAGAAGCTGAATTTGTTTCCTTCTACCCTAAAAGATGTAACCTTGAGCTGGTTTATGGGTCTATCTAGAGGCAGCATCACTACCTGCGCCCAAATGCAGCAAACCTTCAATGAAAAATATTGAGACTACTGTAGGTCCAAACAAACAAAGGGGGAAATATTTAGGATGACTCTTGGACCTGATGAATCCCTAGAGGACTATGAAATACTATCAGCATGCCATGATGGACCATGTGGGGGCCACTTTTCTACTAAGAGGAAAACCTTCAAATTTCTACAATCAGGTTATTACTGGCCCACTTTAAATCAGGATGCAAGGAGGTACACCACCAGGTGTGATCAATGTCATGAGAATGGGTCTGTCCAAATCAGAACAATTGATGATGAAGAGATTCCCTTACTTGTAAATGGTCATAAGTTGAATTTTTACAAGAAAAATTTTTCCAGGGAAGAGTTTTCCAGTTCAGTTAGTAGAGATTTAAATGTGATTGGGAGGCTCATAGACTTTAGTCCACCAAATTTCTAAAAGTAATAAAATAATAATAATAGGGCCTAGATGAAAGCCTCGTTGAGACATCTAAGGCCAATTCTTGAGTTGAAAACCTCTTTCGGGTAGCCCAAGAGAAAACAAAAGAAAAAGAAAAAAAATATATATATAAAAAGGTCCTCAGGTGAAAACTTCCTCTGAGGCACCTCGGGCAGGCAGGCAGGTTGAAAACCTATGCAGATGCAGCATTCTAGTCTCAAAGAGAGAGAGAGAGAGAGAGAGAGAGAGAGAGATAAAAGAAGAAAAATACGGGAAGGATTTCTTACACCACTTTTGCTAACATCTTTTCTTTGCAGGACTCCAAACAATTGACGAAATCATGGCTACAGGGTAGCATATAGAAGTGTATTCCTCCATTTTTTTGACCACACATTTCATTTCCACACTCCTCACTCACATACCTACCTCATCCATCATTCATCCAACAGAAGAATCAAAATTTTCCTCCTCATTGTAATGCTACAGGAGGAGCCTATAATGCTACAGGGGGAGCCTGAAATGCTAAGGATGGAGATCCGATGGGAAAAAGAGACTGGAGGGTCATACTTTATTTAGGTAATGTTGAGAGAGGCCCACTAATGTCAATTTCATCACCCATCCACTCCATCTAGTCAAAATTATCTCAATTTCCTCTCTGTCATGCATCTAAAAAAATATAGAAAACCTATGTTTTCCATTCTTCCGCCACCTACACCACTTCCTCATGATCTTAATCATGTCCTCATATCTTTCATGACTTCCCCTAAATCTAAAAATCAAAAATAGTTCTTTAAAAATGGTATTAAATGACTACTACATGAAGGAGACTCCTCCTGTAGCAGACTGTATAGTCACAACATAACTCCTTAAAATTATTTTTTTCCATCCACATAGAGCATCATGGAGCCATTTATAAAGTAGAGAAAAGGCACATCATCCTTAGGAAGCATTTCATCCACTCCACCAGGAGAATATTGGACATAGGGAAAGGACATGCCCACACATAAAAGTTATCAGTAAAAATACCATCAAGTTATGAAGACCTGAATAGAAATAAGAAAACAAAATCAACACCCTTAAGATCACAACGTTATGAGATCCAATCCCAACATGCAAGCATCTCCAGCAATTCAATCCACAGGTAAGCTCAGGTATGAAAACTTTCACTTATTCCTTATGCATATAATGCTAAAATGTGTATCAAGAAAGGAATTTTAATGGGCTAGAGGTGGCCAGTGAACTTGGCCACCCTCGACTGGTAAACTCAAGTTCATCCAATCACACATGAAACGTGAAAATTTCAACTCAAGTGAGGTGGTGGTTCTGAGAGGTGAGGTGATGATCATGAGGAGTAGGGTAATGATTGTAAGGAGTGGGGACAACCATTCAAAAAAGGAAGTTTGTGTATGATACATGTCACCAAAGTGCTATGAGCCTTTACCACAAAAAGGAATATTAAGTACTAAGCTCGACTCCATTTTCACCATCGCTCATTTCTAGAAAAACAGTTAGAGGAAGGATGATTTAGTGCTATCAAACTACCTACGGTGCCACTAAGATGCCTCAAATTGTGTTTGCATGATCCCTATTTATGCAAGAACGCAATAATACACAAAAATTAACATAAACACAGAGATGCAACAAAAATAATATTTCATTTCATTAATATCAAATAACAGAAATATGCTTACAGACATAATGGAAATAAACTAGTTAGGGCACTGGTAGCGTATCTCTAAGAAAAGATGTGGCGGCTACAGGCCTCTGAACTGTGTTAAAATGAGGATCAAGGGCCTATTTATTATTGAAAAACAATGGAAAACTCTAAAGATCCAAAAACCTAACCCTAGGAGATGAAGCGCTAAAATGATGGGCCCAATTTGGGTAGATTGGTGTTTCAACTTCCCGAGGACGTAACTTTGGCATACGATCTCTATTTGATGCGCACCATACCTCATTAGAAAGATCTATCTGAGGAGTACAACTTTTGGTGTGCACAACATGGGTCTAGTGACCTATGTTGGACCCGTGTTACTCCCGATTTTCCAAAAATATGTCGTTTAGGGCCTCAAAACGGCTCCGGAAGTTTAGGACCCGAAAAAATGCTAAAAATAGTAAGTTGTGCCGAAACTAAAAAACTGAAAGAATTGATGGTGGTGGTTCAAATGGAATAGGTGGATGAACACCATTATCCACCTAGATCATTAGGGCCCAAAAATGGCTCCGGAAGTTCAGTACCGGAAAACCTGCTAAAAATAGTAAGCTATGCTGAAAGTGAAAAACTAAAAGAACCGATGGTGTGGGTCCAAATGGAATAGTTGGGTGGCTGCCAATATCCACCTGGATCATTGCAGGTGCTACAAGAGAAGCTACAAGAGGAGCTACAAGAGGGTATGAACTTCTACAAGAGGGTCTAAACTACTATAGGAGGGTCGAGAAAAAGCTACAGGAGAGAATTGAAGGGCGAAAGAGAGCCAAAGTGACCCAAAGTTGTCCTCAAAACTTCATGCACATGAAAAAGCTATTTTGAAAAGTAGTAAGTGGCTTTCTCCCTCCTTAATTTTCATACAATTGCATGGTAAATTATGCCTGAGGTTAGTGCCCTGTAATAAAGAATTATGTAGTAGTTTTTTTTTTGGAAATTGTCATATGTAAGAGCAAGATAGGGTCAAAGAAATTTTATTTTTTTTATTGGAATCCTTCTCCCCCTCTGAAAAAAAGGGAAATTTGACATTGTCCCTAAAACCTATATTTCTCTAAGGATGGAATTTGAAATACACCTAAGTATCCTTGAGAAGGAGCAATAGGAGAAATGGGGGGAGGATTCAATAGAAGAGCGACCACAAACAAAAAGAGAATTCATCAACATCCTCTTATGGTAAATATTTTTCTAATACATCATTCATTGGGTTTATTTGAACTGTTGTAGGGGTATGATAATGATATAACCCAAGAATTTTACATGGCACTAAATCCTTAGGGAGAAGATAGTGCTACTGTTATTTTTAGAGGCCTTGCAATCTCTCTACATGATGAAATCATAAGCAGAGTGAATTCCTTACCCTTATGGATTATATGGAGCAATGAGGATAAAGAAGTGAGTGTCACAGCTAGGAATAACTTCTTCATTCTGAAAGGAAAACTTGTAGAAGATAAAAATGGAGTGATAATGGAGAGCCTACCTTACCCCTAGGATACGGTGGCTTATCACATCCTCAAATATATATATCTTGTGAAGGGATATTGATCATTTTATATGCCTATGATTTCAGGATTCTCCATGAGTTAAGATTCAAGGCAGAATTTCCTATCCCATAAATAATCAGTGTTCCACATTTCCCACTACATTCTATCATTGAGATGAGCCAAAAAGTGAGGGAAGGGAAAGACCAACACATTTCCCACCATGGCCTCATAAAGCCGATTATTATGGATGACCTCAACCACTTAAGGTACCTTATACTCTGGACTGATTTTGTAGATATATATAGGGAAAATTTCATTGAAACACAAAACCTAACCTCCACACAGCAAGAGGGAACACCAACCTCTAGTACTGGAGGTAGGGGAGGAAAGACATAGAAAGAAGAGGCAAAAGAAACATAGGAAGAAGAAGCAGAGATTAAGGAATAAGAAGGATAGAAACAAGTATAATAAAAATAGAGCCCTAAGGAGACTTCTAAGCCCCAAGATACAAATAATAAAGGACGTAAAATAAGCCTCTCTCCAGGGAATATTGAGCAAGATGCAGATGCAACATTGACTACATTGGACACACATGTTAAGCCCAAAAGGAGGCAGCCAAGAAAAGGTCCCCTATCATTCAAAACAAGAAATAGCACTAGTATTAGGAAAGGGAAACCACAACTTCCTTGAAAAATACCTATCATTATTGATGAGTCACCGAGAAAAAAGGAAGAAGTAGGATCTAGTGAAGGGAAGATTGAGGAGTCTATCTCTCCTAAGGAAAAAACAAGGCCGCCTGTGATACATATCGGAAGGACCACCACTATGGTAGTCACCTTTAAGAGACTCAAGATGCAAACTGCCATTGAGCAACTAGAAAAAGAGGAGCTACAGGAGAAAAAGGGGTTCCTACAAGGGAAAAAGGGGATGCTACAAGAGAATAAAGAGGAGCTACATGAAGGAGAAACCACCTTAAAAGAAGATAAAAAATTCCTCTAAGAGCTTCAAGATATTGATACACAACCCAAATTAGAACTTTACTACAAATTTGTTGAGGGAGGTAGGATTATACCTAAGAAATTTGCAGTCCCACTCCTCTATAAGTTGGAGATATATAGAGGCAGAACACATATATGGATGCAAATTTCCAAATCTATAAATTTAGAAGATGTGGGCCTCATGGAGTAGAAATTCATTGAAATTGGCAAGGAATTGAGTGACTTGAGACTAAGGGAGTCAATTATGAGGGAGTAGCTACAGGAAAAACACATAAGGGTAAGAGAGCAGCTGCAAGAAAAAGAGACACGACTTTCCACCATGACAAGTTTATATATGGAATCCATACAATACATGACATCGTCCAAGTCCTGTGCTATTTTCCTCAAGGAGCAATGGTTACAGTTTCAAATTAAGACATTGGCCTAGTATGGCTTGAAGTCTTTCCAAGACTACAGGAAATACATTGAATTTTGCAAAAGAGAAATTATTGAGGATAAATACAAGTTGGTTGAGTTTTATATGCACAATCTAATCCTCAAAGACATGAATTTATGGGATGTCAACTCATGGTTGGAAGATATGTAATTGATGGCATTAGCCTCTTGGTTGAATCACGAGGAGGCAAGTTTTGAAGAAGTGAAAAACGTGATGATGAAAGAAGAAAAGGAGAAGTTATATATCAAATCAGAGATATTAAGCCCAAAGGTTGTCATCAACAATAACAACATCATCTCCTCTGATTCTGATTTAGCACTTAAGTACATAGAAACCGAAGAGAAATTTATTCTACATTTTAAGGACACTTTTAGGATGTTGGGAACATATATTTTGCAAGTTTTTCAAATAAGGTGACATGCACTTCCTCACAGCTTACAAATCGGAGAGTATCATTCTCCATAAATATTAAGGAATGACTTGGAGAGAACCCCATTATATAAAATAATCATTAAAAGGATGGATATCAACTGGATAGGGCTAAAACTCAATCTTCAATTACTATGGGGCCTACAAGAAGGAAGAAACCGAGCAGAGGAAAAGAAAGAATGGACAGACATAGAGGAAAATGCAGGTTTCTATCCACATCGAGGCACACCATATGAAGTGCCTTGGGATGTCAGAGAGGCCACCAGCATCAATGAGCTTCATAACAGTGATTGAGTTACTCATAGGGTGAGAAACACCTTCGGTAGGGGGGTGATGATGGGTCCTGTTAGCACTAAAAATGTTATGGTGTAATCGCCATTGTTTTCAATTTTTTATTGTGTCCTAGTACATGTCCAAAGTTTGAGTCATTTCCAATAAAAGTTAAAAGAGTCCCAACATCAAGGTATTTTTAAGTGAATAGGTGTCATAGTGTTTTAAAGTCATAAAATAAGTTAAAATATCTATTTTGACTTATGTTAGTGTTGAAGGTTAGTCATTGCTTTGGTAATAAAGTTGCAGTCATCTAGTCTGGAATAATAGCTACCTTTATTGCAAGTTCATTGTCAAAACAGTAATGCAGTAAAAGGCAGTTATTTCTCAGAAATGGAAGTCATATATTCCACATAGTGAAAAGTGCAGCTATTTCACTGAGATTTTGGTTATCTCAATAAAGAGGCTACAAGTAAACAAGTACATAGTTTTCAAAGCAGACAAATTAAGGCTTCATGGACGGTATTGCAACCATATTTCTTTAAAAAAAAAGCGCGGCATGAAGAAAACACATTGACCAATAGAGAGGGAGATCTGGAGAAGAGTAGTAGATAATGTTTAAAGGATTCTTGCTAGGAATTAGACTAAGTAATGAAGCGATGGAGAAGAACTGCTTGTGGGATGAGCGGACGACCATGATCCAATCGCAAATCCGAAAGGGAAGAAACCAATGGCTGAGATTTAAGCGCAAATGGAGTGACATTGCAAATCGTAGTTTTTAAAGTTTACCTTTAAGGAAATAACATCGTATGTTAATTGATTTGTGATGCGATGCGACTAAGGGGCAAGCAAGGAATATTGTCAGATCTGGGGCACAGATCAACAGTGGAGATTAAAGCACAGATGGAGTGATTTCACAAATTGCATTTTTTAAAGTTTACGTTTAAGGGAATCGCATGGTATGTTAACTGATTTGTGATGCGATGAGGTGAAGGGCAGGTTTCAGTGTAGCGCACCAACACATATCACACTTTTCATATTTTATGGTTTAGTCGTTATCAGTGTAGAGTTAAACTTGCGGGCGTCCAATTTGTGATAAAACGGAAAGTTGGGATGTGCGATTACTTCCCATTGGTAAACTAGTTGTGGGGCCCAAGAACCACAGTTTCATGTGTAATGCATGATAAAAGGTAGTTTCGTGTTGCATTAAGATTTATAAAAGCAATAAAGCATGGTACGAAGAAAGCATATGTAATGATAAGGTGGAATCATGAAGCTTAGTGGGATGACTTGGCGCTAGCTTTTGAATCATTTCAAAAACGTGTCATTGCTCCTTGTCATAATTGCAGGCACAAAATTAGAGAAGAGAGCTCAATCATCACTCAACCTGAGGCCTCTGTGTATGATATAGGTAAACAAAAACCAATCCTCCAGTAAGCAGTCCCAAGTTTCAAAGCAAGCAGTCTCAAGTTTCGTGGACGACATTGCAACTAGAGTTCAATAGTTATATTCGTGAGCAGTTTAGCTGTCGCAAAATGGGGAAAAGAGGAAAGGTAAATAGGCCAGAGCCTGCTAACACAAGATTTTTGGATGCAAGGGAAAAATCACAATTCAAATATGCAGGTTCGTATAAATTCCTCCAGAATTTTTCTAGGGAGAAGGTGGCATTGGCTCAAGCTTTCGCTGAGTCTTTCGATGGCGAAAGGGTCAGGTTAGGCAGCAAAAAATTCATCATTTCTGAGGCTATCATAGCCAGTGAAACCCATACTTCTGCAACTATGAACGTTGCTTTAAAATAAAAGTACTACCTAAAGAATAATTTATTACCTTAAGCCCGAATATGCTGATATGAAATGGAATTCAACTGCTCACATTTCTTGTTTTAAAAATGAGTGGCAGCATGTTATTACCTCAGTCCAGAAATACATCACATGAGAAGGGAGGTTTTCTTCTGTTCATCGTTATCAGTTGAGATTCCTAACCCACATTTCAAGAGAGAAACCTCTGAACCGACCCTATTTAATGTATAAATCTCTACCTAAAATGTCCCTCAAGCTACAGAAAATTCCAAACTACCCCTTGCATAAGTTGTATCATAGAGGGTTGATTAAAATTTTAGTTGTATATCATCTCAGAAAAAATAAAATTACTTGGGATAGGTTTTTAAGAGAGGAAGGGTTTGGTAGTATTAATTCCAGAAGAAAGGTGGGGAGTCCAAAGAAGAAAGACATCCATGATCAAACTAGTCACCTTCCCCTGTTTCACATAGTTCACCATCTTCTCCTAAGAAGCCTATGTCAAAGAATAAATAACAAATTTCCTCCTCTTCACGAAGCCAGCCTAAGAAGAAAATTTTCATGGCAGAAGAACCAGTGGAAGTCAGCCCTGGTATTCTTGCACCTAAGCATGTTTTGTCACCGGTGGAAGTCAACCCTGGTATGAAAATTTTATGCCATATTCCTGATTCATTTCATCAAGTGCAGCCAAACAGTGGCACATCTATCACTGAGTCCACCCTCTCACAAGTTTTGCTTTCTCTCAAGAAAGGAAAACATAAAATGGAAGAGCCTACCATTGAAGAAGAGCCTACCTTGGCTGAATTTGTATCCTCCATTTGTTCTTCGATAAAGAAGAGGAAGAAAAATGAGATTTATTCCTATTCCTCATTTGAAGATAGTAGTGATTTTGAGTACACAGAGTCATAAGATGAGGAGGCAGAGTCTAGTAAATTTATACATGGAGGAAAGAGGTCCAAATTCATCCCTAATCCTTATGTCAAAAGACCTCATACTAGACCAAGAAACAAACTCAGGCTAAACAACAAGCTGATTTCCAATCCTAAACTGAGGGATCAAATTATCAAAATTGAAGAAAGTCTAGAAGACAAAATTGAAAGGAAGAAGAAAGCTCAGTCAAAGAGCCAAGCACAGAAAAAGAGGTATAATAAAAGGGTAACTAAAGCAGAAGCCATAAGAATATTTGCTTCTATTCTAGATCTTTAATGAATGAAGAACAAGGATGACTTGGAGAAAACGTTTTGGGTAAATGTTCCATGTTTTCCGGTTATTGCTACCTTTTCTATAAAAGTAGCAATTATTTTGAAATATCAGCATGAGATGGAAATGGGTTGCTTTTTGTTTTGAATCATGATGGTGACATTAAACAGATGAAGTGGAGATTTTATTCAGTTGCAATGGATGCTGCGAGGTGTCTTATATCCAGCCTTCTCCAAAATATCATGTTTCTCTTTTGCACATTTAATAGGAGATAGCCACATGTCATTCCCATTGTTTTTACACTTTTTTCTGAAGATTGGTTGCACTAAAATAGAAGAGTGGTCTTTGAATAGGCTGCCACCTCACACAACCATTTCGGAGTGACAACCTTCATGATGCATTCATGATGTTTATATTGTGTTTAATATAGCACTTTTTAATTAATATTAAGGGATAAGCCTCACCTCTTGCACGAGGTTGTAATGACTTTTGAAACAGATTTACCTTTTTATGTGGAAGATGACAGTATCATATTTTGTATATATATGCCAAACTGATATGAAGTCATGGCTAGTTGGTGGTTATAGAATTTTGACTTATATGATCTGTAATCTTTTTTGTGAATGAAATGGAATGATACGACTGAGGACTTATTACCAATTTGTTGTGTGTGTTGTCTACTGTACTTGTGTTTCCATAGCTCCTTTCTTCCAGTTCTAGTTTGCAAATCATCATACTGTTATGTGTTTTTGTTAGTCTCTTAACCATGTTATGTGTTTTATCAGTTCTTGTTAGTCTCACACAGTGAGAATTCCTGATAAAATATATGTTATAACAGTGGAAGAGCATCACTCATGATAGTTATTCTTCATGATATTTCAGTGAGAATCTTGTCAGACTAGAAATAGCTTTCTCTCAATGGAATATTGTCAAACTTCTTCTTTTGTGAATTTCTACTAAATGCAGTAGATTTCCATTTTATAGACCTATTGATTCTTCTCTCATCTCATAATTTCCTCTCCTCATAGACTACAAACTTGCACCTTGCTACCACATCAAATTCCAATGCCCTCTTTAGTAGAATTGTGGATTTGACCAAAATCTCTCCTCAGTGAATCAAATTTTATACCATAAAACAAAACACTAAAATTTCCTTATAGTTTAATATGTGTCTGGTCAGGCGCTTGTTGCATTCCAAGTGCTGATTCCAGTGCCAACATCTTTTGGTGCATCTTTCGGGAGACGAAGGACTTGTAACAAAGTATTCTCCCGAGTCTATTGTTATGAATTTTTGATAATCAATTCTTGATGGTGAACAAGAATTGGTGACCTGAAGAAGACTGTTAATTTTTTCACCTGACGACTCCACAAAGAAGAAGAGGGGTTTCAAGACCTCCTTCTACAAGGAGGAATCAAAGATCTCCAACTGTGACTCTAGTTGTTGACCCAGAGAAAATCATCAAAGATGCTAAAGGAAAATAGAGATCAGTTGAGGCCACATCTCAGTCAGTGAAGAAGGTACACAAAAAGTACGTTCCAAAGCAAAAGGTACCTCTATCTACTTTATAATATAAAGATGTTTTAGTTTCAAAATATTCTGCTGAAGGAGAAGTCAACTCCATCCCCTCAAGAGACAACTTTTGATTTTGATTCTTCTACTGAAGGAGAAGTCAAGACATCCTCTGTTCATCTTTTTGAAAACCCACTCTTCTCAGTTCCAAAATTTGAAAAATCAGCTCAAGACCCCCAATTTTTTTCTATCCTAAATCAAAATCAAAATTCACCAATTGTAATTCATATTTCTAAAACAACTACATCAGTTGTACATTAGAAAAATATGGCCCAGCATGCCCTTACAAGGATGCAACAAATAGTGGTTGCGAGATATGTGCCACTTGTCCTCCCTCAACCCTTGCATGAACTTCCCCAAGGAGATTACTTGAAATGTCTTCCAAAATACATTGGGGAGGGAGAAGGAGTTTCTGCTGAGGAACATTTAGTGGCTTTCTATAGTTATGTTGACAATCAAAATATTGAACATGAAGATGTTTGGACAAGACTCTTAGTTCAGAGCTTGGATGGTGAAGCTCGAAAATGGTTTAGAAGTTTGACTCCAAATTCAATAACAAGAATTGATGAATTAGAAGAGATTTTCATGAAACATTGGGGTGATAGGAAAGACTATTTTTATTATCTTACTTAAATTGGAACTTTAACAAAGAAGGAAAATGAGTTTTTAATCGATTTTACTAATAGGTTTAATAAGATTTATCAGAAAATTCCTGAAGAGATTAAACCCACTAAAACCACAGTTATGATAAATTTTACAAATGCTTTAGATTTTGAGTTTTCCTTATGGTTGAGGGCTGAAAAAGCACAAACACTGATAACTATGTAAGATGCTGCAATTGGAGTGCAGTATAATCTCGTGGCTTCTAATAAATTAAAAATGGAGGAAGAAAAGGTAGAAAAGACAAAAAGAAGATGAGAGAAGAAAAGCCTTCTTCTGCCAAGTCTCTTTCAGCAGAAGAATAGATCGATCAAATGTCCAATTTGATCAAGGAACTTGCCTCTAAGATGTTAAAATTAGAGGTAGAAAATAAACCAGCTGCTAGAGCCAATCAAAACGAAGCTAATAGAAATCAAGCTCCCTTCAGGAGGCATTTTTAGCCTCAACAAATTCTACAATGCCCAAGGAGGATTGTTGATGATCAAAATGTTCAGCTTCCTTTGAATAATTTTGTTGAAGAAGAACAGTAAGGAAATGAGGAAGAAAATGAAGAAATAAACCATGTGGGAGAAACTTCATAGTCAACATGTTTGACATTGCAGGAATTTGAAGATAGATCAAGAATTGTTTGTTTTATGATGATATGAATGGTCAAAATTATGCACAGAAAGATAAAAAATGGCAAGAAGTTCAAAACATAAATTACCCTTTGAGATCGAAAGGTCTTGTTCAGTAGCCTCAACAAAAAACAGATTCAGATAAACAAGCTACTAAACAGAAGGCCAAGGTAAATGAGGTTCCTCCACCTCAAAATTCTGCTCCAATGGTCAAAATTACTGCAGAAAATAAGGAATTAGTTCCAATTTATTTCAGTTTCAAATCTAAATTGAATAAAATAAAAATTCCAGTTCTACTCCTGGAATTATTGAAAAATCGAGCATATAAAGAGTCTTTTAAGATTCCGCTACAACCTCCTCCCGCTCCTGATTCAGTTAACTTTGAGGATGAGCATCCCACTATTTATCTAGGTTGTCATGTCCAAGACCAAAATGATGATAACTCACCGCCTTTCTACCTGTCACTTAGCATACATGACAAATTGTTGCACAATTGTCTATTAGATTTTGGAGCTTCACACAATCTTATGCCAAAGAAAGTGATGGATGAATTGGTATTAGAGATCACCAAGCAATACGATGACCTTTACACCTTTGACTCCAAAAAATTCAAGTATCTAGGAGTGATTAAGGATTTGGTTGTTTCCCTTACCCAGATTAGTGATGGACATTGTGGTTGCTGACATTCCTTCTAGATTCGGGATGTTACTTTCCATATCTTGGTCTAAGAAATTGGGAGGTACCCTTCAGATGGACATGTCATATGCTACCAACCCAGTATTTGGAGGGGAATTCAGAAGGTTGTATAGGGAAACTCAAATGGCCTACATCATTAGTGATCATCACAATCCATCAAACCATCTCATACATGCTGAATAAAAGGAATTAGGGTCATCAATTATGCACCTTGCTTCTGATGATAATGATTCCTAGCTGAATTAAGTGAAAAACAATGCTTTCAAGGTGAAAATGAGCAATATTCAGAAGGAGGACACTTCTGGAAATTGTAATTTGACGAAGCCTCTTCAAGTGAAGGATCAGAAGCCGGTGTAGTCCTCATTTCTCCTACTCAGCATAAGGTGACCATATCATACAAACTGCAATTTGCTACCACTAACACTACTAAGTATGAAGCACTTGTGATGGGTATGAAGGCAGCGAAATATTTGGGAGTAGAACAACTAATTGCCTTTGGTGATTTAGAGTTGGTGATTAAGCAGGCGAGGAAAAATTACCAAGTTAAAAAATAAAAATTGAAGAATTATAGGAATGAAGTCTGGGATTTTATTGAGCATTATTTTTCAACATTTATTATAATTTTTGTCACTAGAGAAGAAATCAAATTATTGATTCACTAGTAATTGTTGTTAGTAATTTCAAAGTTCCTCTACATGTCAAAGCAGCCTATGATGTTCAAATAAAAAGCAGACCTTCAATTTCTGATAACATCAAGAACTGGCAAGTATTTGAGGATGACAGGGAGATTCATAAATTTGTAGAGTGCGTAGAAGAGTTTGCAGACATACAAATTGATGATGAGCAGGAGATTGTTGAAAACCAAAATAGCAACCCTTTTAAGAAAACTATGGCTGGGAAAAAAATTATAAATCTAAAAACTAACTTTATTCCTAAGGTTTTAGTTCCTTTAGAAATACTGTTTGATAATAATGATGTTTTTCTCAAGCCTGAAAGAAAATTTGATGGAGGGAGTACAATAGAATGTAACATTGGTACAGTGTAATATTCCCAAATGGGAAAAGCAGGAATATAGCTCATAATAATGGAAAGAGCAGCAAGTATTAACACATTACATGTGAGCCAAATGATAGATCCATGTTATTATGTATAACATCAATAAATAAGTACAAGATCTTGGGGATCAAGCCCCTCGAGATAGGCAAAAGAAACCTCCAATGCCAAAATGCACCCAAAACATGTAATACACAACTACACAAAGTACTGAAGCAAGCACAACGCAGTTTTAGTGACTAATACTGCAGATGGAACATATATATAAATGGATCTGATAAGATCATGCTCATATAGGGCCAAAAATGGAGATCTATGCTCCTCAACACTTTTCCCAGACAACCCAGGATGGGTTTTCGAAAATACACTAAATATGAATGGTGGATCTAAATCCCTAGGGCTTAAGATGCACTACAACTGAAGCACATGGAAGGATGTGGCTAATTCTGATGTAGATCTGAAAGAACTCATCCAAAAGGACTCTCTCAATGAAGGGTTGATCCCTTCAATGGAAAGCAAACTACTGCTGCTGAGGAAACTGTTGCTGCTGGAAACTACTACTTCCGAGGAGAAGAAACATGTGTGGAAGGTTTTTAGAGTGCTCAGAATGATCTGAGTTTTTATCCATGGATTCTAATAAAAAAACCCAGAAAAACCCAGAAATGGTTTGGCCAAATTTTAAATTTGGATTTTCGGCCATTTTTGGGTTGCCCACTACAACAACTCACTAAAATAACGTAGATCTAGACTGGAACTGCTGTAGGGGATAAAATAACCTTGGCCTGATGCCAAATATCAAATAAGCCCAAGGGGATCCTTTACTGGCCTCCCAATGGAAGTAAACCTTCATCCACTACAAAACTAGCTCAAAAAACACCCAATACAATCTTCCACTACTGCACCCTGCAACTCAGTACATCTCTCAATAGAAACTGTGATGTACCACAAGACTGAAGCTTGGTTTGAAACCTAAATGTGGAAATGTAGTGCAAAATCCTCCAAAATATTCTCAATGGAAGAGGTGGGATTCCCGATTAGGAACACCCGGTGCTAAACAACACTCAATCTCAGCTAAACAGCTAGAGAAAGATATATGTCTAAAAAAACCATATAATCTAAAACATAACATATCATAACATGAATAATATGGCTTCCGTCCTCTTCCTTATATAAGAAATGAACTTCCAAACCCTAAGCCCCATCTATTAATGACACTACTTCCATGCAATGTGTCTCCATCTAAAATTGTGTTGTCTCTCCATGAATGTCCACTCCTCCATGACAGCGCTATTGATTTGGTCAAAGTTGACCCAGTCCACATTCTCTAGCCCATGTTCACACCTTAGGGTGCTTTATTAAGCTGAAAATATTATCCACTTTCAATTGAGAAGTGGTTTTATTCCTAATAAAGAGATTTATGGGTCTCCCTACCCACTTATTCATCAGACAAGAAAGAAAAATTAGATTTTAATATTCCAATTAGCTGCATGCTAATTTAGGAATATTACATACATAATACCAACCAAGATTAGTCAAAGTGTCCAAATTCCTTCCTCTGGAAACCAGAACAAAATATATCAAACTGCTGAAGGAATTTGCTGATATTTTTGCATGGTCTTATAGTGAGTTGAAAACTTATGATAGGAGCATAATGGAGCACAAGATTCCTTTGAAAACAGATGCAAAGCCTGTAGCAAAAAAAAGCAGACACATCAATCCCATGCTACTCCCAATCATTGAGAAAGAAATCAAAAACTTATGGGAAGAAAAGATAATTTTGCCTTTGATATTTTCTAACTGGGTAGCTATATAGTCCTAGTCATGAAAAAGAATGAAGAGATAAGGATTTGTGTTGATTTTTGCAACTTGAACCGATGCTCCTTGAAAGATAACTATCCACTGCCCAAAATGGATTATATCTTGCAGAAGGTTGTCGGATCCAAAATACTGTCAATGATTGATGGCTTTTCAGGCTATAATCATATTTCAGTTGATAGGCAAGACAGTGAAAAGACAACATTTACCACATGTTGGGGCACATTCATGTACAACAAAATGCCATTTGGTCTGATGAATGCAGGTGCAACTTTTCAACAAGCAATGGATATTGCCTTTGCGGGAGAAAAGGGCAGATTTGTGGTCATCTATTTGGATGACATCACAGTATATTCAAAATATGATGAAGATCACTTGAAACATTTGAAACAAATTTTTGACAAATGCAGAAAGTTTGGTTTGTCCTTAAACCCAAAAAATTCAGCTTTTGTTGTCCAAGAAGGTAAGTTGTTGGGAAATATTGTAATAGAAAGTGGCATCTGTATTGATCCAGGAAGAGTAGAAGCTATTCAAAATATTGGTTTGCCAAGAAATAAAAAGGAATTGTAGTCATTTTTAGGTAAAATCAATTTTCTAAGGCGTTTTGTTCCTAACTTTGCAGAGCTAATCAAACATGTAAATGCCTTGTTGAAAAAAGATGCAGAATTTAAGTGGAGAGATGAAGCAAAGAATTATTTTTCAGCAATTGAATCTGCCTTGATTGAAGCTCCAGTTTTGATTAGTCCTGACTTTGAAAATGATTTTCTGAATTTTTCATATGCTTCAGAAGAAACAGTTGCAGTTGTCTTATTACATAAGAACAAGGAGGGTTTAGAGCAACCAATTTCATTTTTCAGTCATGCTTTAAGGGATGTTGAATTAAAGTACAGCTTGACTAAAAAACAAACATATGCACTAGTTAAGGCTTTGAATTCTTTTCTAGTTTATGTGTTGCATTCAAAAATAACTGCTTTTGTGCCCGATATCACTATTAAAGATGTGTTGTTGCAGCTAGACACAGATGGAAGAAGGGGATGATGGTTGACCAAGATTCTAGAATTTGATGTTGAAATCAAACCAACTAAATTGATAAAGGGTCAGGGCTTGGCTCGCTTGATGGATGAATCTAATTGCAAAGCTTTAAATCTGAATGTAGAGGCAGCTGAAGTAGAAGATGGAGAAGGTTATTCTAATTATCATGAAATATTTAATTCATATTGGTACAAGGATATAGTTTACTTCTTGTTAGATTTCAATTGTCCACCTGAAATGGAGAAATCTAAAAGAAGAGCTTTTAAATTGAGAATTGTGAAGTATTGCATTTTGGAAGACCAAATTTACTGGAAGGATCCTGTTGGAGTCTTGTTAAGATGTGTAGATAAGAAGAATCCCGGGAGATTATGACAGAGATACATGTAGGAGTGTGTGGAGGGAATTTGTATTAGAGAGAAACTACAAACAAAATATTAAGAGATGGCTATTATTGGCCTACTCTTTTCTCTGATGTCTTTGCCAAAGTCAGAATCTGTGTCAAATGTCATAAATTTGTTGGTAAACATAAATTGCTACCATTACCTCTCATCCCTATTTCAGCATATGCCCCTTTCCAACAGTGGGGGCTAGACTTCATCGATGAAATTCATTTACCTTCATCAAAACAGCATAGATGGATTCTCACATCTACATACTATTTCACTAAATGGATCGAAGTTGTACCAACCAAGAATTCTACTGATACGGTAATTATCAAATTTCTGTTGGAAAATATTATGTCAAGATTTGGTTGTCCGCAGAAATTAGTAACTGATAATGCAATGGCCTTTAAGTCTGCTAAGATGTACAACTTTTGTCAGCAATATGGGATTGAATTAACTCATTCCACGCCTTATTACCCTCAAGGTAATGGATTGGCTGAGTCATCCAATAAAATTTTGGTGAGGATTATTAAGAAAATGCTGCCTAAAAATAAGAGGAATTGGGACACTCAGTTGATACATGCTCTGTGGGCAGATAGAGTAAGTGGTAAAAAATCAATTGGAATGTCTCCATTTCAGCTTGTATATGGTACAGATGTTGTAATGCCTTTGCAATTAGCTCTTCTTGTGATCAAGTGTTCCTACAAGATGAATTTGATCATGAAAACCCAGTCCAAAGGAGAATGCTACAGTTGATAGAGGCACACCAAATCACTGAATCATTGCTGGAAAAAGTTCAGAAGTATTAGGCTCAAGTCAAATCCGTTTTTGATAATTGATAAAATCGACAATTGTTCCAGGAGAATGATTTGGTGCTGCGTTGGGATGCTAGGAGATAAGACCATGGAAAGCATGGTATGTTCGACAATATGTGGTTTGGATCATTTAGAATTGCTAATGTTTTGGAGAATAATACTTTTATGTTCAAACATCTGGATGATGATCAGCTGACTGGAGGCCCAGTCAATGGTCATTTTCTTAAAAAGTTCTTTATTTAGTAAGTCAGTAGAGTCATTGTAAATATCCAGTGTGATGTGTCAATAAACTCCATTCCCAATGGTACATATGTCTGTATATATCGTCAGTATTGAGTCAAGTATGTCAATGGTCAATCCTATTCTTTATTTTCAAAAAGTCTTATGAGTTTCAAAAGTTTTTGAGGCACTGAGTCTATAGTCCTTGAAGCCTCACAGGGAGGACTTCATCCCCAATAGGAGCCACTGTTATCACTGAAAATGTTAATCGTGTAATTGCCGTTGTATCACCGTTTTCAAATTTTTATTGTGTCCTAGTCCATGTCCAAAGTTTGAGTCATTTCCAATAAAAATTAAAAGAGTCCCAACATCAAGGTATTTTTAAGTGAATAGATGTCATAGTGTTTTAGAGTCCTAAAATAAGTTAAAATCTCTATTTTGACTTATGTTAGTGTTGAAGGTTAGTTGTTTCTTTGGTAATAAAGTTGCAGTCATTTGGTCTGGAATAATAGCTACCTTTGTTGCAAATTCATTGTCAAAACAGTAATGCATTAAAAGGCAGCTATTTCTCAAAAATAGAAGTCATATATTCTGCACAGTGAAAAGCGCAGCTATTTCACTGATATTTTGGTTATCTCAATAAAGAAGCTACAGGTAAAAAGTTAATCGGTTTTCAGAGCAGACAAATTAAGGCTTCGTGGATGGTATTGCAACCAGAGTTCTTTAAAAGCAAAGTGCGGCATGAAGAAAACAGATTGACCAACAAAGAGGAAGATACAGAGAAGAGAAGTAGAGAATGTTTAAAGGAAGCTTGCCACAAATTAGAATAAGGAATGAAGCGAAGGAGAAGAACCACGTGCGGGATGAGCGGACGGCCATTATCCAATCACAGATCTTAAAGGGAAGAAACTGACAGCTAAGATTAAAGCGCAAATGGAGCGAAATCACAAATCCCAGTTTTTAGAGTTTACATTTAAGGAAATCGCACCATATGTTAATTTATTTGTGATGCGATGCGACTAAAGGGCAGGCAAGGAAGACCATCAGATCTAGGGTGCAAATCAACGGTGGAGATTAAAGCGCAAATGGAGCAATTTCGCAAATCACAATTTTTAAAGTTTACCTTTAAGGAAATTGTGTGGTATGTTAACTGATTTGCGATGTGATGAGGTGAAGGGCACATGTCAGCATAGTGCACCAATGCATACCGCACTTCGCATAGTTTATGGTTTAGTTGTTATGAGTGTAGAGTTAAACTTATGGGTGGCTGATTTGCGATAAAACGAAAAGCTGTGATGTGCGATTAATTCCCATTGGTCAACTGGTTGTGGGGCCCAAGAACAACAGTTTCATGTGTAATGCATGTTAAAAGGTATTTTTGTGATGCATTAAGATTTATACAAGGAAGAAAGCATGGTACGAAGAAAGCACATGTAATCATAAGGTGGAAGCGTGAAGCTTAGTGGGATGACTTGGCGCTGGCTTTTGAATCATTTCAAAAAAGTATCATTGCTCCTTATCATAATTGCAGGTACTAAATTAGGGAAGAGATATCAATTATCACTCAACCTAAGGCCTCTGTGTATGATACAGGTAAAAAAAAACCAATCCTCCAGCATGCAGTCTCAGGTTTCAAAGCAAGCAGTCTCAAGTTTTGTGGACAACATTGCAACTAGAGTTCAACAGTTGTATTCGTGAGAAGTTTAGTTGTCATAAAATGGGGAAATGAGGAAAGGTAAATAGCTCAGAGCCTGTTAACACAAGATTTGTGGATGCAAGGGAAAAATCATAATTCAAATCTGCAGGTTGGTATAAATTCCTCCAGACATTTTTTGGGCAGAACGTGGCACTGGCTCAAGCTTTCGTTGAGTCTTTCGATGGTGAAAAGGTCAGGTTAGGAAGCAAAGCATTAAAAATTTCCGAGGCTATCATAGGCTGAGCAACCCATACTTCTACAACTAGTGAACGTTGGTTTAAAAGCAAAGCGTTGCCTAAAGAGTTAAGTTATTACCTTTAGCCTGAATATGCTAATATGAAATGCAATTCAACTGCTCACATTCCTTGTTTTAAAGCCGAGTGGCGGAATTTTATTACCTCAGTCTAGAAATACATCACATGCAAAGGGAGGTTTTCTTCTGTTCATCGTTATCAGTTGAGATTCCTGACCCACATTTTAGGAGAGAAACCTCTGAACCTACCCTATTTTCCGTATAAATCTCTGATGAAAATGTCCCTCAAGCTACAGAAAACTCTGAACTACCCCTTGCATAAGTTGTATCACAGAGGGCTGATTAAAATTTTGGTTGTCTATCATCTCAAAAAAAATAAAATTACTTGGGATAGGTTTTTAAGAGAGGAAGGGTTTGGCAGTATTAATTCCAGAAGACAGGTAGGGAGGCCAAAGAAGAAAAACATCCATGAGAAAACCAATGTTGCCCCTATTTCACATAGTTCACCATCTTCTCCTAAGAAGCCTATGTCAAAGAATAAATAACAAATTTTGCTCCTCTTCATGAAGCCAGCCTAAGAATAAAATTTTCATGGCAGAAGAACCAGTGGAAGTCAACCTTGGTCTTCTTGCACCTAGCGTGTTTTCTCACCAGTGGAAGTAAACGCTGGTATGAAAAGTTCAAGCTAGATTCCTGAGTCATCTTATCAAGTGCAACCAAATAGTCGCACATCTCTCACTGAGTCCACCCTCTCACAAGTTTTGCTTTTTCTCAATAAAAAAAAACATAAAATGATAGAGCCTACCATTGAAGAAGAGTCTACCTTGGATGAATTAGTATCCTCCATTTGTTCTTCGATCAAGAAGAGGAAGAAAAATGAGATACATTCTTATTCCTCATTTGAAGAGAGTAGTGATCCTGAGTACACAGAGTCAGAAGATGAGGAGGCAGAGTCTAGTAAATTTATACATGGAGGAAAGAGGTCCAAATTCATCCCTAATCCTTATGTCAAAAGGCCTCATACTAGACCAAGAAACAAACTCAGGCTAAACAGTAAGTTGATTGCCAATCCTAAACTGGGGGATGAAATTATCAACATTGAAGAAAGTACAGAAGACAAAATTGAAAGGAAGAAGAAAGCTCAGTCAAAGAGCCAAGCACAGAAAAAGAGGTCTGATAAAAGGGTAACTAAAGCAGAAGCCATAAGAATCTTTGCTTCTATTCTGGACCTTTGATGAATGAAAAATGGGGCTGAATTGGAGAATAATTTTTGGGTAAATGTTCCATGTCTTTCGGTTATTGCTAGCTTTTCTACGAAAGTAGCAATTGTTTTGAAATATCAACATTTGATGGAAATGGGCTACTTTTTATTTTGAATTATGATGGTGACATTAAATAGATGAAGTGGAGAGGTTATTCAGTTGCAATGGATGTTTCCAAGTGTCTTATATCCGGCCTTCTCTGAAATATCATGTTTATGTTTTGCATGTTTAATAGGAGACAACCACATGTCATTCCCACTATTTTTACACTTTTTGTTGAAGATTGGTTGCACTAAAACAAAAGAGTGGTCTTTGAATAGGCCACCACCTAACACAACCATTTCAAAGTGACAACCTTCATGATGCCTCCATGATGTTTGTCTTGTTTTTAATATAGCACTTTGTAATTAAGATTAAGGGATAAGCCGCACCTCTTGCACGAGGTTGTAATGACTTTTGAAATAGATTTACCTTTTCTGTGGAAGATGGCAGTATCATATTTTGTATATATATTTGTGAAACTGATATGAAGTCATGGTTGGTTGGTGGTTATAGAATTTTGAATTATATGATCTGTAATATTTTTTGTAAATGAAATGGAATGATACTACTAAGGACTTATTACCTATTTTTTTTGTGTATTGTCTACTTTACTTGTGTTTCCATATCTCCTTTCTTCCAGTTCCAGCTTGCAAATCATCATACTGTTATGTGTTTTTGTTAGTCTCTTAACCATGTTATGTGTTTTATCAGTTCTTTTTAGTCTCACACAATGAGCATTCCTGATAAAATATATGTTATAACAGTGGAAGAGCATCACTCATTATAGTTATTCTTCATGATATTTTAGTGAGAATCTTGTCAGACTAGAAATATCTTTCTTTCAATGGAATATTGTCAAACTGATTCTTGTGTGAAATTATACTAAATGTAGTAGATTTATGTTTTACAGACCTATTGATTCTTCTCTCATCTCACAATTTCCTCTCCTCATAGACTACAAACTTTCACCTTGCTACCACATCAAATTCCAATCCCCTCTTTAGTAGAATTGTGGATTTGACCGAAATCTCTCTTTAGTGAATCAGAGTTTATACCATCTTCCAATCCCATAAAACAAAACATTAAAATTTCCTTAGATTTTAAGATGTGTCTGGTCAGGCACTTTCTACAGTCCAAGTGTTGATTTCAGCGCCAACAGGTCCCATCAATAGGTATATTTTGGAGTTCATTGTGCTATCCTCCAACCCTTAAAACTATATTTTTCTCACATTAATTCACATTTTTGGTCATAACATGCTTAGTAAGAAGAGTAAAAGGTTTTTTTCATAGTGTGTTGCCTAGTGTGATTAAATTTCCATAAAAAGAAGCATTTTTGAGGTATTTACTATATATAGGCTTGATAGAGACAACCAATAGAGAATATAGGGGGACTTTTCCACCTCCTTAACTCTCGAACTCGGCTTGAGATCAAAGAATCCTTAACCACAAGCTCGAATTCACTGGCCGTTGAGTGACCCCAAGTACATGTGAAGCTCAAGGAGAACCATATCCACAATTCTCAAGATCTTGTAGGGAATCACTCCTATTTTCAGGGGATTTTCCATCAGCTATATTTTTGTATAAATAAACCACCTGAAAGGCTCATTAGGATTCTAGTTTTTTATTCAGCAAAGAGTAGATATTGAGCCTAGTGCTTAACATTTTTATTCTTAACTTTCATGTGAACTATGAGACTATTATTTCCTGCTAATGAGAAGTTTGTCATTGATATGCATCTGAGCTATTTTTAGAGGGTTGAAACCCTTTGGTTTAGGCCCAACCCATAGGCTTTAGTCCCTCTTCTGTATTGATTTATTATTCTTATTTCAAAGAATTTAATCTCTTTCTCTTTTTTAAGTAGATGTTAAGATATAAAAACTTGTGATTATGGGCTTCCCTATCACCTCTCTTGTGGGAAGAGTGACTGGAAATATTTACAATCTCAGTCCAAAAACACTTTTTTATGCTTTCTTGGAAATAGATAGATGTTATTTGTAATCCTTTTGCATTTTTATTGGTAAGCCTTGGTATTACACCAAGAATGTTGCAACTCCCAGAGGCTAATCAACTTTACTTTATCAACACAGGGTCCATACAAACTTGGAGGTGACAGTGTTATATGCACAACATATGAGTTCTATTGATGCCATCCTCATCTAAGTTCTACAATGAGGTGCTACTTCTAGGGTTACATATAGGAAAGAAAGTATATTGCACTTATAAATGCAATCTAAGACTGGAAATAAATCATGACCATTACTCTATCAACAGGTAAAGAAAGTACTCTAGATCACACTAATTCATCTAGTTAATTGCAAGAAAGAGAAGTTCACACTTATGCTAATGCAGGAAAGGAAATTACACTAAGTGGCATTTAGAAGCTAGATTTCTAAATTGAATTGCAGAAAAGGAAACTAATCTAAAGCACGTATACTGAATCAAATGAATAATTGAATCCTATCTATCTCATGTTTTACTACTGTGTTTAATGATGCATCTAACAATGAGCTAATCACACTTTTAAATGACTTTGTTTTGCAGCCAAAGAAGGAGGCGTTGGGGTGGTCTGAGAGGATCCCTGGACCAGAGGTTCAGAGTTGAAGGTATATTGGTGACTTGGCTAGGCTTAGATGAGGTGAAAGAGTGATTTTGGGCTGAAGGAGAGATTTTTTTCACTTCTAAAGGAAGCTACTACATGATTTCCTGTAGTGTTACAGGATTTCCTGAAAAGTTACAGGAAACAGGTCGTGTGGAGTTTGAGGCTAGAAATGGTGAGGAAAAGGTTAAGAGAGGTGGGGTGAAGGTGGATCTAGGTATGTCAAGGGTATCCAACCCCTTGTCCAAGCTCATAACTCTTCTCAAATCCTTTATTTCACCTTCAAGGTGGCTCTCAGTGATGTGGTGGTGATTTTTCAAAAAAACAAGGTTGTAGGTATGGAAGGTGGTTTATGAAGTGTGGAAACTGAAGTTGATGGTGTTGAAGGGGTCCTCCTCTGCTGCTATATTCAAACCTGAAATCAAACTACCTGTTCATGCATTCATTGTTGATAAAATTATCACAAAAATGGTGGAAAAGATAAGTTGAATTTAAATAAACCTACCTATGCAACTAAACATAAATATACCTCTGTATCTACAACATGTTCATGATAAGAAAAGTAAACTATCTAAATTTTCGAAGAAATCATAAAAGAAAAGACATTTTTGTCTGTGGTGTAAGACCTTCCTCCTCAAGATCCAATGGAAGAGGTGAGAGAGGGAGGCTTAGCACATATTTTTGAGGTTTTATATTCTACTCAATATAAAATGAAAGATATTAACTACCGCAACATAAGATAAAACACAAGTACAAAAGAGAGACTGAGGCCAATGGATTGGTCCCTAACCCACAAGCTCAACTCCCTGAAACTAACTCAGTGGAGAAGAAACAAAAAACTCATTTTATTTTATAACCTAGTCTTGTACATAACCTAAGAAAGTCAAAAATGTCTAATACAAGAGCCAAGAGTGCTCTAGCCTACAGCCAAAAATTGAATCCTAGTGATCTCTTGCCCTGGTCTATTTATGCTCAAGGGTATCTACCAACAACTCCCTAAAAATTAGGTGTTTGTTCCCTTGTAACTCGAGAGCAGTAGAGCTTGGCTCCCTTTGATCTTTCACTTGCTTGGATGCCTCTTATTTCGAGCTATTGGAGGAGAATCTCGAAGCGATATTGGTTGTCTTTAGGAGTTAAGGAGGTGTTAAACCATCCTATAATCACTCCTTGTTGTCTACTCCAAGCCATGATTGTGCAATATTGATGCAGCCTAAGCCACATTTACCCACATAATGTATTACTATACATGTCCCAGATTTACCATATCATAAATGGTTAAAATCCACTTTACCCAAACTCTAATTCATTATAAGACTCTTAAGCGAAAGCTATCAAAACTTACCATAAAACTTTATTTTAATTTATTATCGCGATGTTAATATCACACAGGCTTTGAGACTTTGGTTAAAACCCAAACCTCTGCTTTAGACACTTAATCCCATGCTAACAATCATATCACACAACCTTGGTGGAATTTCGTTAACCCCAAACATTATGCTATAACCCATGGAATAACATAAAACCTTATGATTTACCATTTCATGTTACTTTGCACATATTTTAATGCCCCCTTAGCGCTTCAAATCTCCACCGTTGATTTCATTTCCCAATCCACTGGTTATCGTGCAACATCGCATCCCAACTAGCACGATGCTTAATACTCTGAATGCGTGCGATATAAACAGTTTTTCTCCCCCGTTAGTGTGCTACGTGGCTTTACCATGGTTAATTGCACACTCTCAAAACTTACCATTTACCGCCTTCTGTCTATGCAATATACCACTTACCATTTTGCAATTTCAACCTAAATGAAAACCTCGCTCGTCACATTTCTTACCTTTAATGTTGATCACACTGCATGACCCAATTCTCAATATGACTTAATTATGACTCCTCCGAACAGCGATCTATGAACACATCTCATTGTCGAAATGAAAATTAATTTTTTTATTGACACGTGGTGTAATCTGCATTTTCCTTCCCTTAACTTTAATTACTACGATTTAATCTAGGTCGTTTGTCTCCTTAATTTATCTCCACTTATGCCTTAGTTTATTTCTTCAATTTCCTTTACTATGTAATGGTTTCCTTCGCTCTTTTGTCTTTGCTTCTTCCGTTGTGTGACTTCATTAATTTGATTGTTCAATCGGATTCACACCATCCAATCTCTGCAATTCTCCTCAGTACATTGTCCTCTCTCTGTTCTTCTCACGTGCAAACCTATGTTATGCAGAATTACTCTAATTCACATACATTTTATAAATCAATCACTCAATACACACCACACAACTCAGGAATCTAATTCTCTATCTATCCTTTCTTTTTCTGGTTCTCCTTCACACACACACATGTATATATAGATATATATATTATGCAAACCCACTCTATTTATAATAATTACAATTTGATCACATATACACCATATGAACTTAGAATTTGTTCTTTGTATTAATAAACACGTATATACATAGAAATTTCTTGCTCTGGCCTGATTTTCTAATCAGTGGCCTTTTTCCTTTCCTGCTCGTTGGACTACAGTCAAACCCTAACTATTCCCTACTCTAAATTCTGAATTTTGCATCAAATTTGATCTGATCTCATCTTCTAATGCCTTCAGGCTTACAATTTTATACAAAAGGTTATGTAACCAATTTTAGTTTCAGATCCTCTATCTTCTCAACAAAATCCTGAATTTCCTCTAAGTCCTTTTTTTACTCAACTAATCCCTAAGGATCCTCTCTAATCCAAAAAATCATGAAACCAATTCCTAATCTAAGATTTACAATTAATTCCAAAATCGTTCAATCTCTCAACTATCCTAATTCTCTCATGTTCTCCAACATTTGAGAACATTTACAATATGCCTCATAATATCTAATTAATTCTTATTCTAAATACCTCTCATTAAAATCACTCAAAACATTAATAATTACATTAATTTAATACATAGGAAACCAACTTCCTTGAAAACACAAGACCCCCCTATGTCTCCTAAAATACAATGAAATTTTTGAGCCGGATGCTCCTGCATCAAACTCCCAAGGTTGAAAACATTCATGATCTCCAGATCATGTGTTCCCATATGTTGATAGAAAACCTCCAAGGTCCCAAAATCTAGTTTGTAGTTGTTCAAATGCTCTTCTCCTTTGTTGTTGATGTATCTCTGTTGTCTTTTGTTTCATCTTCCTCTCCTTGTCAATCAGTTTCAAATTCTGATTGAGCACTCTTTCTACTATCAATCTTCTACATCTGGACTATTTCATCATTAATTTCCATAATTCTTCGATATCTATCTCCAACACATCCTTGGGCTGGTACATACTCTGCCATTTGCTGCTATCTCTTTCTCTTTGCTTCAATTTGTTGTTATTGTCCTCTAACTCTTGTATCTTCACATTCTGCATTTCTTCAAGCTCTTTTATTTCCCAATATTGAAATTGATATTTCTCTTCCTCTTCCATGGTTATCTTTTTTTGCATCGAATCCAGATTCTCCAGCATAATTTTTAGCAATATAATATCTTTGTTCCATGGATTAAGTACTTCCACTAAATTTTATTTTTCCTTCTTTACTTGGTTGTTCTTTTGCACCAAATATTCTCCAGCATCTGCAACAAAACCTACACTCACAAAACAATTGTTAAAATAAAAAACATAAGGCCTCAGTGCCTCTTCTTCCTTTGGAAACATTTCAATTTGCTGCTCTGAAATTTTCTCCTATATCAGCACATCAGTATGTTGATTCAACCTCTCTAAAGAATTCTCTAAAGGACTCTCGAGACTGTCAGCAAGTCTCTCTTCCACACCATCTACTTCAATGATGTCTCGTTGTTCTTTTCCACTATAGTGAACGCCTTCCTCTGCAATCTCAGTGTCATATTCTAAGTTTTCCAGCAAATATTCCAACAATTCAATTTCTCTTTGAAACTTCATAATTACTTCATCATCACTTATAATCCCTGCATTTATACACAAATTGTCAATTTGAAAATTACAAGGTTCAACAGTCTCAACTGTTTCTTCACATATCAACTCTTCAAACTGAATCTCATCTCCTTCTTCCACAAGAAATTGTTCCTGTTTTGTAACATCTTCATATATAAATTCATTACTAAGTTCTTTTTCCTGCAATAAATCACTGCTTTTCTCATTTAAGAGACATTATCCATCATTCTTTACTTCAAAGTATTTATCTTCTGAAAGATACTCTTCCATACTTTTGACAGCTTCAAAATATTTTTCATCCTCTGCAAAACCTGTAATCACATCAAAATTATTAGATTCAAAAATAAAAGGCTTTACATCCTCCTACTTATCCAAACTTTTCCAATAGTTCAGGAAATCATCAATAATTCCTTCTTCAGCAAGGTAAACTTCTTGTTGTCTTGAATTCTCACAATAATTCATAAGATCTTTTACAGATCTCCAGTCTTCATCTTCACCCATAACTTCACCCTGTTCTGATTCACAAATGGAAACTTCAATTTTCAACTCAGCTTCTCTGAGTTCCTCGGATCTCAATTTAAAATTCAGTATCTTCTCAATCTTTCTCAGCTCTTCTGCTAACTACATATTCACCTGTTGATTCCTCTTCTCTTGTAGCCTCTACCACTTCACTTTCTTCCTCATGGTCCAACCATGTCTCTAGTCTTCCTTATTTCTCTACAACAACTCCATAAATAACTCAATATGAACTGTTATCCCAGCCTTCTCCTTCCCATATTCTTCATCAGTCAACTGCTTCCATATGCCATTTTCCTTGGCATATTCCTTCTCATTTCTTCTGTCGTGGTTTTCTTTAGAACCTCTTATATCTCTGCTATGACTATCAGTAGTAATATTTGTCTCTATCTTCATGAGTTCCTCACTCACTATGAGTTGTACTAAATTATCTGCAACAATAAGTCCTCCCTGCTGTCACTTACCTCACCAAGCTTCTCTCCCTTGAACTTGGTCGTTTGGCAAGCAATAGTCCTCTATTCTCTGGAACCTCTTGAGCATTCCTCTCTGCTCCTTCTAGGATTCAACTCATCTACACTTTAGAGAACATGATTGTCCCCTTTATCCAACCTCTGTTGAATTATTCAAGGTTCTGCCACACTCTTCTTTCACTCAGAAACTCTTACCAACTTTCTTGACCTTATTTTGTTGAGATACTTCCTCTTTGTCTGCAACTTGAATTCTGCAACACAATCCTCAACCAGATTAAAATAAAAGCATGACATCTCACCTTCAGTATCTCTACATGATATTGTTCCACCATTCATCTATACTTTGAATGGACTATTCTCTACTTCTTTGCCTCTGCAAATTATTCCAATATTGTGCTACACTTCATATCTATGTGCATGTTGTCTGTCAAATTTAAAATTTTATCTCCTCTTTCTTATCACCATTCTACCTATATACACACCTTCAAAACATAACTATGTTCCAAATTCTTCTCAAAGAATTTTACTCGCAGAATATCCTTGTTCTGCTCTGATACCAAAATGATGCAACCTAATCCGCATTTACCCACATAATGTATTAATATACATGTCCCAGATTTCCCATATCATAAATGGTTAAAAACCACTTTATCCAAATTATAATTCATTATAAGACTCTTAAGCGGAAGTTATCAAACCTTACCTTAAAACTTTATTTTAATTTATTATCGCGGCATTAATATCACACAGGCTTTGAGACTTTGGTTAAAAACCAAATCTCTACTTTATAAACTTAATCCTGCGTTAACAATCATATCACACAACCTTGGTCGAATTTCGTTAACCCCAAAAATTATGTTATAACCCATGGAATAACATAAAACCTTATGATTTACCATTTCACATGACTTTGCACATATTTCAATGCCCCCTTAGCACTTCAAATCTCCACCGTTGATTTCATTGCCCATTCCACTGGTTATCATGCAACATTGCGTCCCAACTAACATGATGCTTAATACTCCGAAAGCATGCAATATAAACAGTTTTTCTCCCCCTTCAGTGTGCTATGTGTCTTTACCACGGTTAATCACACACTCTCAAAACTTACAATTTACCACCTTCTGTCTGTGCGATATACCACTTACCATTTCACAATTTCAACCTAAATGAAAACCCCGCTCGTCGCATTTCTTACCTTTACTACTGATCGCACTGCACGACCCAATTCTCAATATGATTTAATGTTGACTCCTATGAACAGCGATCTACGAACACATCTCATTTCCGAACTGCAAATTGTTTTTCCAATTGACACATGGTGTAATCTACGTCGTCCTTCCCTTCAATTTAATTACTGCGATTTAATCCAGGTCGTTTATCTCCTTAGTTTATCTCCACTTCTACCTTAGTTTATTTCTTCAATTTCCTTTATTTTGTAATGGTTTCCTTCGCTCTTTTGTCTTTTCTTCTTCCACTACATGACTTCATTAATTTGACTATTCAATCGGATTCACACCATCCAATATCTGCAATCCTCCCCAGTATGTTGTCCTCTCTCTGTTATTCTCACCTGCAAACCTATGTTATGTAGAATTACTCTAATTCACATACATTTTATAGACCAATCACTCAATACACACCACACAACTCAGGAATCGAATTATCTGTCTATCCTTTCTTTTGTTGGTTCTCCTGCATATATATATATATATATTATGCAAACCCACGATATCTATAATAATTACATTTTATCACATATACACCATATGAACAAAGAATTTTATATATATATATATATATATATATATATATATTATGCAAACCCACTATATCTATAATAATTACATTTGATCACATATACACCATATGAACTTAGAATTTGTTCTTTGTATTAATAAACACGTATATACATAGAAATTTCTTGCTCTGCCATGATTTTCTAATTAGTCACCTTTTTCCTTTCATGCCCGTAGGCTTACAGTCAAACCCTAACTATTCCCTAGTCTAAATTCTGAATTTTGTATCTTATTTTATCTCATCTCATCTTCTAATGCCTTGAGGCTTACAATTTTATACAAAAGGTTCTGTAACCAATTTTGGTTTCAGATCCTCTATCTTCTCAACAAAATCCTGAATATCCTCTAAGTCCTTTTTTTACTCAACTAATCCCTAAGGATCCTCTCTAATCCACAAAATCATGAAACCAATTCCTAATATAAGATTTACAATTAATTCCCAAATCTCTCAATCTCTCAAGTATTCTAATTCTCTCATGTTCTCCAACATTCGATAACATTTACAATATGCCTCATAATATCTAATTAATTCTTATTATAAATACCTCTCATTAAAATAACTCAAAACATTAATAATTACATTAATTTAGTACATAGGAAACCAACTTCCTTGAAAACAAAAGACCCCCTATGTCTACTAAAATACAATGAAATTTATGAGCCAAATGCTCCTGCATCAAATATTCCTAAAAAATGTCATTATTCCCCTGATTTTCCTGCATTTAAATGAAATTAGGTCTTGAAGCATGAAAAACCTTAATACACCATTCTCACTAAGCAAAACATGAAAAAATGCAATTAAATGTGTGAGAGAGAATAATTAGGCTAAAAAGGTGATAATTATCCCCTTAGAATGTACCTAATGATGGTGCTCGTCATCACTCCCCCACCAAATGGTTGCTCATCCTCTGAGCAACACAATCCTCTTTGTTCATTTATTTTAGTGCCCTTGTGGCATCTCTGACATCCCAAGGTATCATGGAAGGAGTCCCTTCAGGAGGGTATAATAACCCTGCATTCTTTTTTTCTTCCTCCCATTCTTTGTCCTCTTTAGCTTGATGTTTTCCTGCACTCGGTCCCAGAAGCAAAGGTGGACTGAGTTTTAATCCAATCCATTTGATCTTCATTGTTTGCATGGCCCTTTTGTACAAAGGTTCTCTTTATAGGGCATCTCTCAATATGTTTGGAGTATGACTCCATGTTTCTTAGGATAAGTGGGAGGCCATTCCATCTTCTCTAACTTTCCATTACGCACTCCTCTCCCAGCAGTATAAAGATGTCATCATAATGTGAAATTTCATGTGCTTGGGTGTTGAGACATCTGTCTCCAAGGTTGGCATCATTGGATATCATTTGGTGGTTGTTTATGACCCCTCTAGGGCTTATTAGCTCTGCCCTAATTTGGAGAGGCTCTTTTTCTTCTCTCTTCATCACCTTTTTAACCTCCTCTTCTCTAGCTTCTTCATTTGACATCCAAGAGGCTAGGGCCATTAATTACATATCCCCCAACCTAAATTTTGGGTCCCAAATGTTCAGATCAGTTAGGACAATATTATGCATGTAAAACTCTGCCAATTTGGCCATATCTTCTATGTTGGACTAAATGAAAAAATAAATAAATTACCTATAATTTTGGAAAGGAAATGACCCATATGATGTTATTGTGTTGATATGGAACTATATCCACTTCTCCTTCAGGTAAATGGCATATCAATTTGAGGGATTTATGTGTTGTATTGCCTCCATGCACAGATCTGACATGGTGCAAATATGCTTGTCTTTTTGCTGCAGTTGGCCCTTCAATATTACATTCTCTGCTTGTGCTTCTACTAGCTTCTCTTTCAACACTGCCTCCATAAGTCTGACATCATCCAAATCTCTCCCCATCTCAGTGAGTTTCTCTTCCATGATCCCTACTTCTTCCACATTCTTATTTTTGTAAATTTCCATCCAGTGGTGTGTGTGCGATCTCTCTTTCTCTAGCTCATAGAATAGGGGAACTAAAATATTTTGAGTGATCATCCTCCCTCCTTCAATGAATGTTTAATAGGAGATCAATTTTGGCTATGAGCTAGGATGTGGAACTGTTGTAATGTTTTTTGGGCAATTTTTGGAGAGGTTGGTTCTTCCTTTCATTCCTCCTCTTCCTTCTCTTGTTTCTAAAATTTGGCATCTTGCCCCTCAACTTCTGCTTCTTTTTAATCACCTTGGGCCTTCTGCCCTTCCAATGGTATATATTTATCTTCTCACGTGATTTTTTTCTCTTTCTGTAGAAAATTATGAGTTTCATGTAGCACTGTCTGAGTTTCATATACAAAACTCTATGTTTCCTATAGAAAACCATGTTTTTAATGTTTCCCTTTATTTTCCTCCTCTTGGAGGTATGTGGGTGTTGGTGCTTGTTCGAGGTATCCTAGCCTTGAGGATTTCCTCCTTGTATAGGTCATAGGTGTCTTTTTAAGTGAAGTTAAATCTTGAATATTTCCCTCCTATGGCCTTATTTCTTCTTTCTTATTTGGTGATTCTTCAATTGTGATGGGGATCTTGGTTGGAGTTTGAAGTCTCCCTTATTTCACCCTAGAACTCTTCCTAGTCCTGAATTACATGGGGGTCTTCCTTTTCCTATTTTATTTCACAAGGGTGCTTAGAGTGGCTAAGGTGGAAGCCACTTCATTTTCAGAGATCCCTGGTGAAATTTTGGTTTGTTGAGGGGACATATCAGTGGTAATATTGGGGTCTAGTATCTCCTCCTATTTTGTCTTTAATTCCTTCTCTTTATATTTCTCTTCCTCTTCTTTTTCATATTCTTCTACTTTTTAATATTTATTTTCCTCCTATTCTCTTCCTTCATCTAATCCTACATGTTCTGTGGGTTCTACCTTTGTTTCCATTTCCTCTTCTTCCTCTTCTTCCTCTTCTTCCTCTTTCCTTTCAGTCCCTTCCACTTCTACTTTGATATCCCTTATCCAAGGATAGAGGCAGGAGTTTCTCTACGAGTGATGGTTTGTGTCCCAATGAATGCTTCTTTGTCCATGTCAATGAAGGTGGACCAAGGTACAGGGATGTTGAGTCTTTTGAGAGAATCTCTCACTATGATTTTAATGAGACCATGATGAGCTAGGTGTTGATACTTTCTCTCCCTTACCCTCTAGCTCATATCTATGATTTAATATAGGAGGAAGTATGGGATGTTGAGTCTTTAATCTAATGGAAGATCACCTTTGAACCTAAGTTCATGCAACAAACTAAAAATGTATCCATAGACCACACTTATTCTTCCCTCATAAGAGATATATTTCATGATGTAGTACGCTACCTCATCCCATGGGTAAGGTAGCCTTTCTCTTCTTACCCCATTCTTATCTTCAATATATTCTTCGTTGGGAAAGAAGAAACTCTTCTTGGAGGTAGTACTAGAGACTTTTTCCTCTCTGTTCCATTTAACTCCTAGAGGTAAGGTGGTGACTCTGCTAATGAGTTCAGGGGTTATGGTAATTGATAACCCTCTTACCACTTTGGTAGCCCTATCATTTTCTTCAGAGTGCAACGCTACTACAAATTCTTGAGCCACTCCATCTTCAAAGCCTTTGAGGAGCTCAAAGAATCCCAACCAATGGTGATTTCTAAAGATGTCAACCACAAGAGGGCATAGTCTACTTCTTGTTATGTCTGTGGGCTCCCTTCTATTAAAACCTCCATCCATCTTGTGACTATTGTTAGATAGATGGTTATCTATGGCTTGTTTCTAAAATCACTATGATATGGGACCACAAAGGCTCTATATTTACACACAATTTGGTTTTCTTATCCCTACTCCTTTTAACAGCCTTTTAATTTCCCAAATTATGCCTTGATTCTGTGTAAATTACCATGAAACATTTGTGCAACTTGATGGGGTGATGGCCACTTACCTCCGGAATTATGATGATATATGGCTTGAAGGATGGTTTTGGGGTGTCAACACACTCTGAGGTTGGCTTACATGACACTTTATAGCACTTTGTGGACTCCCTGGAAACTTTCTATAGCAATAGCATACTTTCCTGTAGCATGAGATACATGCAAAACTCACCCATGGATCGAATCTCCTCAGTGTCTCTCATCTCTGTCCTTCTCTAACTGATCTCTAAATTTACAATAGAATGAGAAGGAATGATCCAAACTACACTTTTTATTCCAAATCGAGCGGGCTTGGAGCGTAGTGGTGATGTGTAGTTTTCACTAGGTTTCCTCATTTGGACTGTTGGTCCCACTCAGTCCAAATTCTCTCTATCCTCGGAATCAACTCCAAATCCTCATGAAATTTACCTTAGTTTATGTGACAACTCCATGTGGCATGCAAACTCCACTAATTTTTTGTTCGAGGGTGGCCAAGTTAACTGGCCACCTTTTTTCCTATTAAACTCTCTTTTCTTGACATTTATTCATTTTAGTCAAATGATGCATAGCGAGAGGGTGAGGGAGCCATACCTAAGCCTACCTGATGTTGATGAGTGGCAAGATACTTTGATGCAGGGAGCTGGAGCACTATGATGGTAACAAGTGATTTTTTTTATTTGTTGTGTTTTTTTTTTCTTCTAATTGAGGAGCTTATTTTCTAAGTGAGGTGCTTATTGTCTTTGCTTGCTGATTCTTTTGCAGGTGCCTCATGGATATCCTAGGATGTTTTTTTTGGTGTAGCTTATCTTCTATAGTCCTCTAGTAATCTTCAGGACTCATATCCATCATTCATCTCATGCCTTTTCGATGTGATGGATGCATGCACATATTTTCCACACGAAGTGATCATCTTCCTGTAGCAGTTCCCTTGGTGTTGTTTTGGAGGTCAATTGACCTGAGGAATGAAGAAAAATAGTGTAGAGATGCTAGGGGTGGTGTTAGGAAGTGTATGGAGTGGTGTAATGGAGGATTATATGAGAGGAGAGGCCCTGTGTGAGGATTTAGCTAAACTATCTCACAATGGAAAAAGAAAGAGTTTGATGAGTGAATCTTTATGCATGGGGTGGAGTAATGGTTAGCAATGGTAGACATCGGTAAAAAACTGAATTTTCGTCTATTTTTTAGAGTTATGTCGCCTTGTGTGATCTTACACATCTTTGGGTGACTTTCCTGTAGCATTATAGGGTTTCCTATAGTAGCCTAGGACATCCTGTAGCACTACAGAGAGTCAGAGAAAAATAGAATTTTTTCTCACCAGATGGGAGAAATGGATGAATGAATGCTTGTTGAGGTTGGACATGGAGTGGATAAGTAGAGGAAAGAGAGACATAGAGAAGGAAATTTGCTCCTTTTTCCAAATTGTCCCTGATAAGCAACCTGTAAAACAAAAGCAGGTTAGTGCATAGGTGTTGTGTCACTCTTTTGATTTTTTTTTTCCTTCTCCCTTTTTTTTGTTTTTTGAAGACATGTGTGCTGCCTCATCAGATTTTTTCAACCCACAAGCTTGCCTTGGGTGCCTCAATGAGGTTTTCACCCGAGGATCTTTTGTTTCTCTATTTTCTTTTTCTTTTTCTTTTTTTTTTCTTTTTTTTGCTCCAGGTTTGCCTCATGGAGGTTTTAAACCCAGGAGTTGGCCTTGGATGCCTTAGAAAGGTTTTCACTGAGGCCTCTTTTTTTTTTTTTTTCTTTTTTTCTATGAAGATGTGGGGATGGAAACTATGGAGCTACCAATGAAATTCACTTCCATGTTTATTATATTGATAAAATCATCCTTAGACAGGGGCTTCTTTTACATTTTTAGCTTGTAACCATTGACAAGCAGAGGGATCCCATCCTCATCTATGGTTTTGATCTGAGCAACCCCATTTTCATGGCGTTTATCCACTTGATAAGGTCCTAGTCATTTGGTCATTAACTTTCCCTCGAAGTCCTTGAATCTGGATTCATAGAGAAGATCCCAATCTCCTTCCTGAAATGTATTTTTTTTATGTATTTGTGATGCCAAAATTTTCTTTGTAGTCAGATTACTTCTCTGTGAAGGAGGGCTTGCATTCTAAAATCATCCAAACAATTTAGCTGCAACAACCCTTCTTGTTGTGCCTTTGTGATGTCCAATTCCAATTGAGATGCCATTCTAAGGGTGTTATACTCAAACTCAATGGAAAGCAAAGATTTCTTCCCATAAACTAGATCATATGGATTAAACCCTGTAGTTGTCTTCCAAGTGGTATTGTAAGCCCAAGTGGCTTCCACCAATCTGTCTGCCCAGTATTTCCTATTATTGCTCACAAGTTTGGTGACGATCTTCTCCAAGGCTCTATTTTTCACTTCCACCTGTCCATCTGCTTGATGATACTAGGAAATGGAAGTCGTGTGCTTTAATTTTTGTCGCCTCATAAGGTTCTCAATGAGATGAGATGTAAATTAATCCCCCTCATTGGTGACTACCTCTCTCATGTATCCAAACTTGTAGAACACATTCTCTCTTAAAAAATCACTTACCTTCTCTTGTGTCGTTCCCTTTACATCCCTTGTTTCATCCCACTTGGTAAATTAATCGGTGCAGACTATTATATATCTCTTCTGCCCAGATGGTGGATCAATGGGTCCAATGAAGCCCATGCCCCACTTGTCAAATGGATCTAAATCAACCTAAGGTTGCAAATAAATTGCGTCCCTCAGTGTAGGTCTCCCCATCCTCTAACACTGATCACATCTATTGGTGTATCTCTTGGCATCCTAGTGGAGGGTAGGCCAATAATAGCCTGCTTGCAAAGATTTGAAGGTTTTCCACTTGGCAGAAAAATTACCCCCACAGGGACCATTATGACATTTTGAGAGGATGTCAAAGACCTCCTCTTCCCTCACACATCTTTTGAGAATTTGATTCGGACCCAATTTGAATAGATTGCCACCAATCCAAGTGAAAGGGGCACTTTTCCTTATAATCTTGTTCTTTTCTTTGGATGAAAGGTTTGGAGGAAACCTCTCAGTGATCAAGTAGTTAGATATGTCAGAAAACCAAGGTGAGAGTATTGAGATAGTGAATAGATTTTCATCTGGAAGTTTATCATCCACCATTCCTTCCTCATATACATATAAAGTTAGTCTACATAAGAAACATGCAACAACATTTTCCTTTCCTGGCTTATCAACAATTGTCAAATCAAACTAGTGCAATAACAACAACCATCTAATGATTCTAGCATTAACAACATGTGTATTCATTAATTACTTGATTGTTACGCGGTAAGTATGTGTCAGTACGTACAAAGTTATGAATACTAGTAATGTAGTGCCTGAATTTTTTTAGGGAATGAACAATGGATAAGAGCTCTTTTTTAGTGACAATATAATTAATTTCAGCTTTGGACAGATTATTTCTAATGAAATAAATGGCATAGGGTAATTTATCGTCCAATTTCCCCAAGGCTTCCCCCACGTATTTATCTGATGCATCTGTATGAATGTGGAAAGGGAGAGCCCAATTGGGACCTCGAAGAAGAGGGGCAATGGTTAGCTTCTCCTGTATGAGATCAAAAGCCTTCTGATAGAGAATAAACCAGAAAAACTCATAATATTTGGCCAATGATCTGAATAATGGTGAATCCACTTTACTGAAGTCCTTAATGAACCTCCTACAGTAGCCAGCTAAACCTAGGAAACTTATGACATCTATCTGATTTTGAGGAATATGCACCCTTTTGATGATGGTGATTTTTTTTGGTCTACCTGTATTCCTTCTTGTGATATTGAATGGCCTAGGACTATCCCGGCCATTTTTCAAAATTCACACCTTTTTAGGACTTAGGGAGAGATGCATTTCAATGCACTTCCTCAACACTTTTCCCAGATTGGAGAGAGCCTCCTGAAAATAATACCCATAAGGTGTGAAATCGTCCATGTAGATCTCTATAGAATCATGGACTATTTCAGAAAAAATGCTCAAAACTGCTCTATGGAAAGTAGGAGGGGCATTGCAAAAGCCAAAGGGAAGAATTTTGTAAGCGAAAGTGCCCTAGGGACATGTGAAAGTAGTCTTGTCCTGGTCCTATAGGCTGATTTGAACATGGTTATACCCATTGAATCCATCCAAGAAAGAGAAAAATGTCTTTCCTGCAAGACCATCCAGACTTAATCGATGAAGGGAAAGAGGAAATGGTCCTTTTTAGTGGCTTTGTTTAGTTTTTTATATTCAACATAGATTCGCCACTTTCCATTTTTCTTTAGGACTAGAACAAAAGGAGACAGCCACTCACTCTATGATATGGAGTAGATGAAACCTGCATCCATCAACTTTTGTAGTTCATCCTTCACTATGTATTTTAAGGTTGGTTTCATCCTCCTTTAGGGCTAGAGCATAGGCTTACATCACTCCTTAATATAAATATGATGTGTGTACACTGAGGGATGCACCCATTTCATGTCATTGTAGTCCCAAGAAAAAACATCTAATTTTTCCTTCAGGAGCTAAAACAGTTTCTCTTCTTCCTTGGTCGAGAGGGATGAGTTAATATTCAGGGATTTAGATGGGCTAAATTCCACAGCCTTGGTGGCTTCAGAGGTTGATTCAACTAAGTGTAGCTCAATTTAAGGGTGGCTTTCATATTATCTCACTAGTTCATTGAATGGAATTCAAGTGGGGGGTTGGCTTTGAATGATGTGGTCAATGAGATCATCCTCATCGGGTTGCCCCCCTCTAAGAACAATATCTATGGTACAAATGGAGTAAGGTGTGGTACTGTACACTTCGTCCTCTTCTTATTTCTCCTCAAACCACAAGGGTAGGTCATGATCAATGGAAGGTTGGGCAGGAGGATATAATACCAGTTGTTGGGATAAGGGTCCATTCTTTATAGTCATGTTTCCGGCCCTACAACTGATATAAGCATCGACAGTGGCCAGCCAAGGTCTTCCTAAAATTAGAGGATACAATTAAACTTGGTTTTTGGCTGGAGGACCAGTAAATATGTGGCATACTCCGAGGAGTCAATTGATACCATCGCATCCTCAACCATTCCTTTTGGAGATACTTTGGATCTGTATGTAAGTTGCATAACAATGGTAGTCTTTCTTAAGGATCATTCGAGGTTGAGTTTAAGTATAGTTTCCATGGTCATCACATTGATGGCAGCCCCAATATCGATCAGAGTGTGGGGGACTATGACACCATCGATATGTAAAACTACTACTGAACTTCCAGGGTCTAGGTACTTTGATAATATCACCCTTCCCAACAATAATTTGAACATTTGTCCCACAACATTGATGGTGGGGGATTATTTCTTCTTTCTCCCAAGATTTTTAAATTTTTTTTCTTTGATGAGCCTATTATAAATAGGGACATCCTTGATGGCCTGTACAAGGGGTATTTTCACACACAGGTTTTTCAATTCTCCCAGGAGTTCAGTCTCTTATGAGGTGTTCTGACTAGAATGGATCATGTGCTCAAGAAAAGGAGGTTAATTGCTGTGAGGGTTTCTATCTCCCTTTTCCTCCTCAACCTCTGTAGGTGGAGATGGAGGATGATTGTCTATAATTACTCTTCCATATATGAGGTGTATTTCATGTATCTCCGTAGCATAAGTTGGATAGGATGTTTCCCGATATAAACCTGTTGTGCCTGTGTGTTGTTCAGGTTCAGATTGGGCTGGGAATGCATCTGAGGAAACTTAGGTGGAGCGCAGTGAGTGATCTGAGGTTGAAGTTGGGGTGGAGGCAGTAAAGTAAGTTGTTGGTTTTTTTGGGGCCTCCACCCTTGTGATGGGTTTCTCCACTGAGGTGGTTGCGGAACATACTATTGGAAGGGTTGGTTTATAGGCTGAGGGTGATATGGAGGGGTATAAGGCCAAGTAGGAGGTGGAGGCCATGATGGAGGAGTGGATGTGTATGAAGACTGCTTAGGTACATTCTAGTTTGTATGGTAGTAGGAGTAAGGTGTAACTTACATGCCTTGTTGATATGACTAAGGCCCTTGAGGCCTTCTCTGATTTATGAAACAGAGTTGCTCTAGTCCTCCTTCCCCGCCTTGATATATAGCTTTGAAACCAGGTAAGGAGGGACACTTACTTGTGGCATGATTCTCTTCACATACTAAGCAAACCTCTATGATATTTAGTGGACATTCATTTTGAGGGTGTTTTCTAGTAAATCTATGGAAAAAGATAGCCAAGGCCCTCTCTACTTCCTATTTCTTCCTCTTGATATGAATTGTGTCCATTTGAAAAGAAAAGGTGTGCAACATCTCACTTTTGAAGTCCTCCAACATATTCCCAATATCATGCTTGATGGAGGTGGAAGAGGAAGGGGTGTTGGTCATGCTTTGGCTAGCACTACCTTTCTTCCTAGCTGCACTAGAGTGGTTTCTAAAGACAATTTTGATCTCCTAATAAGGTAGCTGGTAGATGTATCCTCCAGAAAACATATTAATGGTTTCTATTGCCTATTCCCTGATCCCTTAGAGAAGTACCAATTTGAGTGATCCGAGATCAATGGTGCAGTTGGCTCTTTTGTATTTCAATTGGAATCTTTCTTAATAATCCTCCAGGGATTCATCAGGTCCCAGAGTCATCCTAAAAATATCCTCTTTGGTATCTTTGGACCTGTATTAGTCTCTATATTTTTTTTTGAAGGAATATTGCATCTTTGCCCAGGTAGTGATATTGTTCCTAGACAAACCCATGAACCAGCGTAAGGTTGCATCCTTGAGGGTGGATGGGAAAAATTTTAGCTTTTGGTCATTTGAGGCATTGTCATAAGTCCTGCAGACAATAGAAAACTCGAACATGAAGGTTTTTGGATCCTCGGAAGTAAGGCCATGGAAATGTGGAAGGGTTGAGGGATTGATGTTCTTCATTCTAGTTTCCCCATATTTTCCTCTAATGGGAAAGGCTCCTTCGGCCCTAGCTTCAACCATGGCTTGAATTGGTGAAATAGGTTCCTCAGGTGAAGCAAATTCCTCTTCTTCTCCAATGGGTTATTCAAAATTTTCAAGTGGTTCACCTATGGTGTGTTCAACCTCATAGACATTGAAGAAGAGTGAAAGGTGAATTTGTGGGCATGTGGGGGTTTTTGGTAAGAATTTTCCTTGGTTATCCATACTCCTACGAGGCATTAAATTCAAACTATTTTTGTATTTTTCAATATTTATCAACTCGAGTTTCGTACAAACTTGGAGGTGACAGTGCTATATGAACAACATATGAGTTCTATTCATGCCATCCTCATCTAAGTTCTACAATGAGGTGCTACTTCTAGGGTTACTTCTAGGAAAGGAAGTTTGTCACACTTCTAAATGTAATCCAAGACTGGAAATAAATCATAACCATTACTTTATCAACATGGAAAGAAACTACTCTAGATTTAAAGGTATACTAGTATCTTGGATAGGCTTAGATGAGGTGAAAGACTGATTTTTGGTTAAAGGAGAGTGTGTTTGACACTGCTACAGGAAGCTGCTTTATGATTTCCTGTAGTGCTACAGAATGTCCTAAAAAGCTATAGGAAACAGGTCATGTGGAGTTTGAGGCTAGTAATGGTGAGGAAAAGGTTAGGAGAGGTGGGGTGAAAGTGGATTAGGTATATTAAGGGTATCCAACCCCTTTTACAAGCTCATAACGCTTCTCAAATCATGTCTTGCACCTTCAAGGTGGCTCTTGGTGATGTGGTGGTGATTTCCCAAAAAATAGGGTTGTAGGTGACTTAGATGGAAGGTGGTTGATGAAGGGTGGAGACTGAAGCTGATGGTAGTGAAGTGGTCCTCCTCCATTTCTCTATTCAAACCTAAAATAAAACTACATGTTCATGCATTCATCAATGATAAAATTACCACAGAAATAGTGGAAAAGATGAGTTGAATTTAAATAAACCTACCTATGCAACTAAACAAAAATCTACCTCTCAATCTACAACATTTTCATGATAAGAAAAGTAAACTATCTAAATTTTCCAAGAAATCATAAACTAAAAGAGATTTTGGTCTTTTTGTGGAAGACCTTCCTCCTCAAGCTCCAATGGAAGAGGTGAGAGAGGGAGGCTTAGCACATAGTTTTGAGGTTGTATATGCTACTCAACATAAAATGAAAGAGATTAACTATTGCAACATAAGAGAAAACAAAAGTACATAAGAGAGACTAAGGCCAATGGATTGGGACCTAACCCACAAGCTCAGCTCCCTGAAACTAACCCAGTGGAGAAGAAACCAAAAAATCATTTTATTTCATTACCAGTCTTGTACATAACATATCAAAGTCAAAAATTTCTAATACAAGGGCCAAAAGTGCTCTAGCTAAAACCAAAAATCAAATCCTAGTGAGCTCTTGCTCTGGCCTATTTTATGCTCAAGGGTAGCTACCAACAATGGAGCTTAGCTCCCTTTGATCTTTCACTTGATTTGTTGCCTATGATTTCAAGTTGTTGGAGGAGAATCTCGAGGAGATATTGGTTGACGTTTGGAGTTAAGGAGGTAGTAAACCCTCCTATAATCACTCCTTTTTGTCTAATCTGAGCCCTGATTGTGCAATCTTCTTCAAAAATGGCATTATTCCCCTGATTTTCTTGCATTTAAACTACAATAGGCCTCGAAGCATTATAATCCTTAATACACCATTCTCACTAAGCAAAACATGAAAAAATGCAATTAAATGTGTGAGAGAGAGAAAAATTAGGCTAAAAAGGTGAAAATTAACCCCTTAGAATGTACCTAATGATGGTGCTCATCATTTATTATCTACAACTTAGGAATTAGTTCAGTGATCAGAGGACTGTTGTGGAATAGAATATATTTTAGTCAAATTCAACTCATCTTTTCCATGATAGTTTATCTCACTGTGTTATTGGTCATTTTATGCATGTATTTTTATAGTTACATGGTTGTGTTGATCTGCAGGGATGGGCACATCCTTCCATCTCCACTTGTACCTTTCCATCTTCTCCCTCTACACCTCACATGGCTCCCAAACTATGTTTCCACCTTAATTTTGTTAAGGAAAATAGAGAACATTGTGGGCTTCAACCTTGGTGCAATATATACCTCCAAGAGGTCCTAGGCTTGGATAGGGGGCTCCCTCAACCTTCATTGACTTCCTCCTACCTTCATCCATCTTCTCCTACCCTCAATACACCATTTCTACCCTCAAACTTCTCTCAGAACCCCTCTTGTAGTAAATAAAGGCCTCCTGTAGCAATACATGACCTCTTGTAGTAGCTCTTGTAGTAGGCTTGTAGCATTGTTTTCCTCAACCTGATTCACTCCACACTTTTACCTTATCCTAGTTAAGATTAATAATGGCCCCCAACTTGTGATTTGATGATTAAGATAAGCTCTAAGACCACTCCAACCACCTTCTTTCCTCACTGCAACCATCAAACAACAAAACATGGTTAGAATTAGTGATTTATATTCATGAGCATGTTAAAATTTATATTCCTTATTTTAAAGCAAATGTAAAGTAGGCCAATGATAAATTCAAGTAGGTCATTGATTTGATTAAATGTGCTAAGTAGAGTAGCTTTACTTCTGCAAGTAGACTAACCCTTTCTCTTTCATGCAATATTAATTAGCATCTACATTTGAATGAATGGGATTTTCACTTTCATACTTAGAATCAAGTTCAATTATGCTTTCATAAGAAGTTTTCACTATAATTAGTTGGAGGGATGGTCTCTGAACACCATGATCTGATTTCATGACTGAGGGAAACATGAGTAGAGCCTAACCTATTGTGCATATATCACTATCAACTCTAAGTTTGTATGAACCGTGGGTTGATAATTTGATTTTAGGAGCCCTTGGGAGTTGCAACACTCTTGGTGAAATCCAAGGGCTCACCACTTACCTTGTGCATTAGATTTATAAACTTCCTTACCATTTGTATATGTCAAAGCAGTATCATGAAATCTATAGTTGGGTTCTATAATTACCCAAAGATAAGCACCCAATGGGATGAGATAATTCTCCATTCTTATCTTCCAGAAAGCATACATATATCCATCAAACAATGGAGGCTTGTTTTTTTCTCTGATCATGGCCAAACTTCCTTGAAATCAAATGTTGTGAAACTAGCTCCAAAAATAGAAGAAAAGAGATATCAATGCCTTAGAAATAATCCTCTTCGAGGGGGCAACCTCTAATACATTACATGAATGAAAAATTCTTGGATAATACAAATGAAAAAACCTCCTTTCTATATATAGGAGTCCATGGGGCCACAATGTAATCCTAGCTGACCTAACAATAATAATGTAAGGGCACAATAATAACAATATGGGGGTTACAGGGGTACAAAAATAACAATAAGGGGGGCTACAATAACATAATAAGGGACTACACTATTGATATAGGGACTTAACATGCCCCTCTCCTTCAAACAAGTGTTGTCCTCAACACTTGATTATTTCTTGATGCTTATGTATAAAATTTTCATCCTCCCATGTGAAACATTATACAGGAAAGTTCTTCCACTTATTGAGATACTCTGAAATTGATCGTACTTTTCGAGTTGTTTTTTCTATGACAACTTCAGAACTTCTTTCGATGTGATGTTGATCTTCCTGTTGTTTCATTAGATTCTGCACCAAAGTTAGGTTCTCCTTTGAGAGTTGGAGAACTTTTTGTTGATGCTCGATGTGATCTTCCACTAATTTATCATCCATATTAGCTATTATTTGATCCTTCAAACCATCCAAATTACCCTCCATTTCTGCTTTTAATCCATCTATGTCATCTTCGGTTGCTCTTCATAAGATCGAAATTTGTTGCACTTGGTACCGTAATTTTGATATCTCATACTACAATTCTTCCTCTTCATGCGTCATAATATAGCTTTTTGAGGGCTTAATGGGTATGGAATTATTTTTTTGAGGCATTATAGAACCCAATACTAATAAAAATTTTAAAATATTCCCTTGGAATCACTTCAAACTTCTTTTTCAAACAAACGTTATGGAATTTTAAAAACCAAATACACACCTTTTTCTTGCTTTTGAGAAGCTCTATATTGAAACTAAATTATCTATGTAATTTTGGATCTTCAATATCTGAAATTTGGCACTATGGTAGCCCTATGAATTCTCTTTAGAATGCCATAGGGCTGACCTAATTTGGATTCTTGAAGATAAAGTTGTGCCCAATCTCCTACGATGACCTAATTATGGACTGGTTCAGTAGAGAGAACTTGTACTACTTTCCATGTGTCATTGTTTCCTCCTTCGACTCTGAAATTTATAAACAGGAAACTACAGTCTGTGTACCTACAACCACTTTTTACAGAATTCCAATCCGATTCTCAGAGAGAGAGTTATAAATATTTTCCCACAATCACCTCTTTGAGATGAAATTCGGGAGCCTGCAAAAGACCTAACTTCCATAAACCATATCTCCAAAAATATTGTGAACCAAGATCTAAATTTTTGCGAAAATGTTCCTCAGGATTTCGGCTTCGCACTCTAAAAATTTCAGCTTCTACACCTTCATAGAAAATGGGTTATAGCAAAAATTTCGCAATGACCTGTTTCAGTTAAATTCAGGAGCCTGCAAAAATACCTAACTTCCACAAATCATATCTCCGAAAATATTGTGAACCAAGCTTTAAAATTTTGCATTGATGTTCCTCATGAGTTTGGCTTCGTACTCTAAAAATTTCAGCTTATGAACCTTCATAGAAAAAAAATTATAGCTAAAATTCCACGATGACTAGTTTGGAGCAGCGAAAACCCTAGAATCCAAAGCTTTGATACCAAATGTTGTGAAACCAGCGCCAAAAATAGAAGAAAAGAGATATCAACGTCTTAGAAATAAGCCACTTTGAGGGGGAAACCTCCAATACATTACATGAATGAACAATTCTTGGATGATACAAATGACAAAACCTCCTTTCTATATATAGGAGTCCATGGGGCCACAATGTAATCCTAGCCGACCTAAAAATAATAATGTAAGGGCACAATAATAACAATATGGGGGTTACAGGGGTATAACAAGAACAATAAGGGGGGCTACACTAACATAATAAGGGACTACACTATTAATATAGGGACTTAACATCAACCTTCCAATAGTTAATTTTTGTTGAAGGCAACTTCCCTGAAACCACTTGTTAGACCAAATATCAAACTAAGAGGAGGGGTTGAATCAGTGTGGTGGAAATTTTATCATTTCAACACATTTTTTCAATAATAAAATATGTAGCAATGTATCATAACCATTTGCAACAAAACAATAAATAAAACAATGCATCTAGAATCCATCATCACATCAAAACAATATGACACAAGCTTTTACCTGGAAACCCATAGGGCATAAAACCACAAATTCTTCTTATTTAATTAATTACATTAGGCTCCAGCCTGTTGGAGGCACCCACCCCCAATATATGCAAGAAAATACTTCGAATAGGACACAACCTGATTGAGTCACCAACCTCGAAAAAGTGCAAGTGACCACTTGCAATAGGCTACATTGTGATTGAGGGGCGAACCTAAAAAATTAGCAATATTTGACTTGTTGTTCAACCTAATTGAGGTACCAATATTAGTGGAGGCACCCACCTCCTTCTTTAACTCCTTGTGGACCACTTTTCATAATATTCCAAACTAGATCCACCTACTCTTAAATAAATATAAATCTTTGAACTAATCAAAAAAAAATTCTCATACTACTGCCATGAACCTGTCATATCTTGTCCATACCTTGTTCCAACATATTCATCAATCTAGTCACATAAAATTCTTCTCGAAATTTTTTCTAGCCATATACCCAAAACCAACTGCAACCTACTCATAATTCCCAAAACATATAACAATGATTCTAAACATCAAAAATACATCATCAAAACTTTTCATGTCTTCATAATTGTTCACGGTTTAACCCTGATCATCATGATTCTTCAACAATTCAATTTTTCTTTGAAATGAGCCCAGAAACACCCAAAAACCATAAAAAATAAAATAAAATAAATTAATTGTTTACAAAATGGCCCTTTCAAGGTGCACTTTACAAATTTCCCATTCCTGACAACAATTCTACAAAATGCACGCCACCAATTTCTTAAGTGTTATGCAAAATGGAAAAATAGGCATGCCAGCAACCCCTTGTATAAAAAATTGACCAATATTAATGAAGACTTGATTTTATGACCAATACTGAGTAATCCAAGCCACATAACCAAGTAACCAGATCGACTAGTCATTACCCATGAAGGAACAACACATATACATACAATATATTCAATATCTGAAATGTAATACCATGCTATAGCTTGCGGAGATCACACGGTATATATGTTAATAAGTCATCACCCACAGACTCATCAACTAACCATCGCAAAGCTAATATATGTAGCCACCAAGCTCATCCTCTAGGGTGGTAAGCTCATATAATATACATGTTAATAAACCATCATCTACAGACTCAAAAAACAACCATCGTCGATCCAATATACGTAAACATCGAGTTGGTCCTTCAAGTTAGTAAGCTCACACAATATATATGTTAATAAACCACCATCTGCAGACTTGAACACCAACCATCTCAGATCCAATATACATAACCACCAAACTCGTCCTTTGGGTTGGAAATCTCACATATTATATATGTTAATAAAACTCCATTCATAGATTTGAATGTCAACCACCCATCGCAGATCTGATGCATGTAACCACAAAGCAGAAATGCCACATGTTTTATCACAAGCGTTGAGATTTTATTTGGAACTGAAGGATTATGTTTATTTAATTTTTTTCAGTGGTCCCTTTGATTATGGGAGTCGACCATGGATTGATATCCATGCCCATAAACCTAGTGTTTTCAAAATGGAGTTGACCATGTGACAATAACAACATTAACCGTACAATTATCAGCGACAATAAAATTTTGGCTCTTTGTACAATCTAACCACATAATGTGACTCGATCCTTAAGGGTACATGGTCATTCACATGATGATTTCAGCATGACATCATCATGCCATGTGGAAACCCATGAGGGGTGCCATGTGTCAACCAATTTCATAATTTTTACCAATTATAAATTTCCATGAGTACCTGCCACATGGTAGAACCTAGAGGCACCACGTTACCTACTGACATCAACCAGATGATGTTTCAAACTCAGTCAACATTACATCATATACATCATATCCTTATACCAATCGAACAATGCCAATTCATCAGCGTGGCCACACCTTTATTTTGGCTAATCAGAACGTTCCATATGTCATTGCATGACTAATTACCATGGGGGGTGACCCTAATTAATTAGTGATCATGTTGGCACAACATTTGTTGTTCAATTATTCATTCGTTCAAATGATTCGTCGGATGGAATAGAGATGATTGATGTTTAATAGTTTTAAATGTCATGCATGTTTGGCAGATATTTTTCATTGACTTAATCATTGAACCATGGATCTTCTCAGAAGATGTGAATTATTTAATAAATTTGGTGTTTGAGTATTTTGTGCCATAGTTTGGGTCCTTAACTAATGTTGGTATTCAAATGGCCATAATTTCTCATATGGGAGGATTTTTTCATAGTGTGATATATCATTGGAAAGGCCTCAATAAGGAATAACCAACCATGTTATCCATAGGCTCAATATGGCATTATAACTTTGTCAAAAAATCAATAAAGTTCAAACCTCTTTGACTTCACTTGATGTGGGCATGCAAGAGGTCAGGTTGTTGTACTACTTCATGAATGAAAATGTTGCTTCCTTAGGAATTCCCTTTGACGTCAGTGACACTTGTTGTCATCAATGACAATATTATGTGAAACACCACATACTCTGATATTGAGGAGATCAATTCTAGAAATAAGGGAACTAGAAAGGTATACTTCACCTAACTTTTGTTCTAGTTTTTTCTTGTCTATTACTAATGATGATCCCAAGCCTATTTGCAAGAGAGTGAATGCATAGGATGGTAAACTCTGGAAAATGGCCATGGTCAAGGAAATTGTAGCCTTGGAGAAGAATGAGGCTTGGGATCTAGTTGATTTTCTAGCTAAAAGAAATCCCATTAGAAATAATTGGGTGTTTAAGAATACATTGAATGAAAAATGTAAAAAAGAGTAGTACAAGGCTCAATTAGTAGCAAAACATTATTCCCAAGTAGAGGGAATTGAATTTGGTGATTTTTTTTCATATCCTGCTACTAAGTTAACTTCAATTAGATTCATTTTATTTATTTTTCTTGATTTTTCTCTTGACGTAGAATAATCGGGGATGAAGAAAACATTCCTACATGGAGATCTAGAATAAGAAATATACATGAAATAACCAAGGTATCTTACAGTGAAAAGTAAGAAAGATTTGGCTTACATGATGAAAATTTCCCTATATGAGTTAAGGAAATATCCAAGGATGTGGTATAAAAAATTTAATACTTACATATTTGGATTTGGTTTTACAAGTAAAGTTGATCATTTTGTGTATTTCAAATTAGTAAGTGATCATTTTATTTATGTGGTCTTGTATTTGGATGATATGTTTTTTATTAGTAACAATATGGAAATCATCATGGAAGTAAAAATATGGTCTCCCTCTAAATTTCACATGAAGGATCATTGAGCTGCAAATTTCATTTTGGTCATGGAAATTAAGATGGATAGGGAAAACAAGAAACTTTGGTTAAATTATATGAAATATGTCTAGACAAAATTGTGGAGGTTTAATATGTAGAAATGTAAACCGGTAAAGGTCCATATTCCTATATGTGTAAATTTGTTTGCAAAATAATGTCCTAGGACATAGGAAGAAGAAGAGTACATGTTCCATGTTCCATGTTCCATATGCTAGTGCAATTAGTAGTTTGATGTATGAAATCTTTTGTTGGTAGTTTGATGAATGCAATGGGACTTTTGAGCAAGTTTGTGTCAAAATCAAGCATGGGAATTCATCAACAATAGAAAGGGATTTCACGTATATGCATGACACTACTAGTTATGGATTGTTCTATCAAGGAAGATTGTTGGGCTTGAATGGATTTGTTCATGCAAACTGGGTTGGAGATATCAGCCATATAAGATTTAAAAGTGGATATGTCTTTAACCTACTTGGAGGAGAAATTAGTTGGATGATCAAGAGACAATATGTAGTGGCACTCTCAACTATAGAAGTTAAATACATGGCAAACACTAATTCAAGTAAGGAAGTTATATGGATATAGATATTGTGTTTAAGTGTTGGGATTTTACAGAAGTTTCAAGGTTAGATTGTGATAGTTAGAGTCTAATATTTCTGGAAAAAAAACCCTTCCTATCATTCTAATACAAATAATATTATGTTTAGTATCACTTTTTTAGAGACATGGTTGAAGATAAGAAGGTGTTACTGGTAAAGGTGGACACTTTGAAGAATGTTGTAGATGCATTAACAAAGTCTATAAAAACTAAGAAGTTCTCTTGGTGTAGAGAATCAATGGACATTTCTACTTGTTGTAGCTGCTAAAGCGCCCCCCTCCAAAATTTTAGCCTATACCAAATTTCAGCATCTTCCTTGGTCTTGTTCATGGTTGTCGCAAACTTTGAAGTTCATTTCATGGTTTTTCTTAAAGTGTTGAGATCCCTTTCGCAAGATAGGAAAAGTGTCATCTTTTGGCATGTTGGCTATCACAGTGAACGTATGAGATTTTTATATTGGTTTCAAGAGGTCATATTTGCGTAAATTATTATTTCTAACCTTGTAATTACCCTTCACACTCATTTCCAAAGTTTTGAGCATCGTTGCACAAGTGTCGTCATGGTCGTTGCAAAGTGTATCTTTGGTGTCGCACTTGCCATAACTGGTCATAAAGATGTCACACGAAGGAGAATTCTTTGTTTGTATGTCTTGGATGATCTAAGTTGTTTGTATTCAAGTATTCTAAGTGTGTGATCATATTCAAATTCCATCACTATTCACATCAATCTCATCGGTCCCACACTTAGTCATTTTCTAGGAAACTTCCAGACTGAGAAACTTAGCTTCACCGGGCCTCCCCTGAGTTGCGCACTGTGCAGTCTCAGCCCTCAAGTTGTGAATTTTTTGATTGTAACTATGTAGTGTGAAGTACTTGCCTCCCAACACTGCTTAATTGTGCAGTTTTTGTGACCAAGCCTCGACCTTGACCTCTAGAATTACGCAGTCATGGCCTCCATCTCAACTTGAATTGTGCACTTCACAACCTCAACCAACAATATTTCTCCTTGAACCCTAAAAATACATACTACTTAATCACCCAAGCCTTCCTTGACACCCAGAATTGCGCAGTAAGATTTCCCTATGCCCATCCCTGCATCTTGTCCCACTAGCTCTAGAAACTACGCAATCATGGCTCCTATCCCAGCATGAATTACACACTGCATGACCTCAAGGATCATGGATTACCCTTTCCTACCTTAATTTTTCAACTGCGCAATCACTAAGCCTCATTTCCTAGCCTGCCACTTGTTCTGGGCTCAGTTCATGGACCAGAATGCATCATCTTAGTCTAGGGGTTTTTCAGATTAATGGCATCCTGTCATGAGTGAATTGTAGGAACAGGTACTCTATCAAGTCATGGCGAGATGAGGAAGTAAGAGAATGAGGGAAACATGCTCAAATACACTCTTTCAGTTGAACTCATAAGATGATTTATTAAGATAAATCGAAAGGACACTAGTTTGCGACCACTATTCAAGACTTGAGGTCATTGAAGACTCCCAAGCATGCATAGGAGAAAAGGAGAGATATTTCAAGAAGACACTCAAATCTCAGTAGAAAAAATGGCTTGAAATTTCCATGTCATCAAGCAGTACATGTCATTAGTGTCATTTCATGAGTTTTCATATGCCACAACACTATTGTATATCATGTCCATTATAATCAAATGTATTGTAAAGTGGAAGTCCAAAGGACACACATGAATGCAAAGAGTCATGTCTGTTGAAAATTCATGGGAAGTCAAATATTCATGAGGGTAGTCAAAGAGTCACCCTTGGTTATATATACTCCCTCATTGTATGAGTAACTTTTCACCTTGGCTCCACTAGCAAAGCATTAGAGAGATAAACCAATTCTTTTGTGGAGCAAGGAATAGCTCCAACGCTCCACTATTGGAGCTAGTGATGTTCATTGTACATATGTGTCTTAGGAATTTTACTTGATAACATAAGCGTTTCAAGGCCAACATGCTCTTCATGCATGGACTATGAATGTTTGTAATATTATTCTTCGGATGTTTGTATTTCATGTTTGCTTTCACATGTACTAAGATAGTTGAACTATTTCAGTTATTTTAGTGCTTATCTTGTTGAGAATGTGTTGTAATAGTTTTTATTGTTGTCCCATAATTATGAACTATTTTGTGGTATATTAGGAAAATATTTCTCCGTTATTGGTTGTAATGACCATCACATCCCTTGTGGACTATTCCACTGGATGTTAGACGGATCCTTCATTTCATGTGTTTCTCTTCATGTGTGGTATTATTACCTCTCTCTTAGAGGTCCAATTCTCTCTCTCCCCCCGCAGTAGAATAACCTTGACATACTTTCAATTGGACATTCACCAAGCACACCCCCTTGATTTTCCAAAGTACATTTGTATCCCTCCCTCTTGGTGACAGTTAGAGTCAAGGCATATCTTTAAGAATACATGGAAATTGGGCTGATATTTTAGATAGGAATCCTACTCCAAATGGTGTGAGGTATAATTGGGACTTCACATCGAGGAGACCCCCTTGGTTGACGGATTTCCAACACCATCAACAATGGTGCTAGAAGGACGGCCCGTTGACAACCCATTAAGTCTGTATTGAATCTCCTGTCATAAATGGATCTTTCCCAAATCGTAATCCCAAAGTATTTTTATAACCTTCCTCCTATAAAAATTTCAATCACCACAAAACTTTTTCATGCCTTACATCAGTTCAAGTTTAATGGCAAGAGTGGTATTTTTTTATCCAAACACATAAATGATTTTCTTGTTTTCTGCAAAACAATCCAAATCAATGATGAATATGTTATGTGTCTTCTATTCCCCCTCACTGTCGAAGTTCGTGTTAAGAATTGGTGTCATACCTTATCATATTCTTCCATTCATTATCTTCACCATTTTACTAAGGAGCTTCATCGATATTTTGATTGGTATGATAAACAAGGTGTTCACAAAAGAATCAATTAACTCAGACTTGAGCCTGATGACTCAGTTGAGGAATTCCCCAATAAATTCCTTCATTTATGTTATGAGTTCCTTGAAGAAGATATGGATCGAGATTTTTGTAAGAAAAAGCTTCAAGATTTTGTTTAGATTTCTTTGAATCAATTTGAATCTAAACCACCTGATGTTTCTTCATCCCCAACTCTTGTAAACTAGGATACACCCCTAATTTCATAGGAGCTTATTATTCTTTTTGTTCCTTGTCCTCCTCCTTTTCTGGTCCCAATGTGGGTTCCTCCTTGTGTTGATTGTAAAGTTTTGAAATCTACAAATTGAAATCCTAATCCATCTTCTCATTCTTCTTATATTTTTACAATTTAGATTCAATGGAGGAAACTCCAGATTGGCCCATGAAGCCCGTGGTGAAGAATAACTCCTCTATTCTACAAGATGATGTTGTTATTTTTATCTCTAGTCTCGAATCTTATTAACATTTATGTTATCCTCTACCATCTACATGCCATGACTCCTTCTACCATGATCCGCTCGATCAATCTATTCCTTTATTTTTGTGTTGTTGGTTCAAATTGTGATAAAATACGAGGCAATCACATTACACAAGTTGAGGAGAAGGAAGGAGAAGAGGCTTTCAATCCTTCTTCTATTTTCCAAAATCCTCTATGTGAAGATGATGCACTCTCATTCTTGGATGATTTTCAATATGATAATCTCGGTAATTAATCAAATGTAATCAATTCTTCCGACCAACCTGTAGCCTAAGGAAACAATCATTCCAGTGATGATGACTCTATTCATGTATACAGTCATGAATGCCTAGGTTCATTATTTTATCTTTCAATTTCTCATGAAATTTTCAAAGATTTAGACCTAGAATCTCTTTTGATCAAAGAAAATTCTCTTTTTGAAACTTCCTCTTCATCCAAATATCTATTTTTCTCTCCTGTTTGTGATGCATCTGCATGCAGTGAAGATATTACATGCTCTCCAACTTCTTCATCACATGAATTCTCTTATAAATTGACATAAGGTAGTGAGTCTATCCATGATGAAAGAGAAAATAATTAGATCATTGAGTTTCCTCTCCATACTGCATCATTTCTTGTTTTTCATGAAGACAAATCTTCAAATCAACTTTCTCATGAAGTTTCCCCCATTCATTCATATTTTAATTTGTGATTAGAAAAATATTCTAACTTGAGTAATATGCTTGTTGATGTGGGAAAATTTGGTAAAATCAATGACAAAGGTGCCTGCCATCTAGTGATTAGTGGTCTTGTTGAAACCAGCGGTAGCAACTATTCTCAAACCATGCATGATCTAGTTCAAGTTTCAAAATGAAATTTTACAATCATGGAAAGTTTCAAGGCTTGTGAGGGAGTCGAGGCACTTCAAATTATGTTGATGGTTACGTTAGGATATTGCAACTCTGGGAAGCCCCCCAAACTAATTCATATTTGGCTTCTCTCACACAATCCTTCTCTTTGCATGGTTTCACTTGATGTAAATCTCTTTCTAAAATATGTTTGGTATTTTGGATGTAATATTTCAAGCTTTCGAGATTTTACGTCTGACTGGATTCAAGAATATTTTCCAATGTATTCATCTTCATGCAAGTCTCTCGCATCAAACTCGAGATTGGAATTTCTATCTCTCGTAGAGTCATGGAATTTCAAAGTTGATCATTCCAAGGACTATATTTAGTTGAAGCAATCATGCTTATCGAATTCACTTCTTAATAGTCAACTCGTTATTCTTCTTGTGAATGTTATATTTCAAATATGTCCTTTCATCTCACTAGAAATCCTCTTGAGTTATAAGGAATGCACAAGTTATCACACAGATCAATTTTTTCTCCGTTCACCACACCATGATCGGTCTCTTGTATTTGTTGTGCTGGCATCCCCTTTAAATTATTTTGATAATTACGATGCTTGCAGGGTTTGTCACCACTTACATGAAAACGATTTCTCACATTTGGCTTGCAAGGAAGTTGGGTTCGATTGTTCAAAGCATTCACAGAACTATTCAAAATGATTTATCTGATGCCTTTATCAGCCCATCTGATCATTATTCGGTAACCAATGACTATCATTCAACCTATTATATTTCCATCAGTTCATCCAATGACAATTTTTCTACATCCTTTGATCTTCATCATTCAATATCCCACTATTCGAATTTTTGTGAAGTATTTGAGGCACTTCAGCCTTCGCTGATGGTTATGTCAGGTCCTCATTGCCTCAACACCGTTGTTGAATATGATTATATTTTTTTCCCTCACAATATTCCCATCATAATCCCTTTCCTCTAATTGAAAATTCATATTCTCATATATTTTAGGGTTTTCAAGAGGATCATCATGAATTTTATGATCCAATCTTTGAATGGTTGGAACAGTCTTACATGGCAAGCTCCATCGCAAGTAACAAATTTCAATTTTTCCTCACACTTGCTAAGGAGTTCAGTGAATATGGAGACACATTCGCAGGAAGCTTCAGAGGCTTTTTGAATGATAGTTTTCATCAAAGAGGTAATATCATAAACTTGCTAGAAGTAATGGCTTTCGCCTATCTTTCTGCTGACATGAAAGACCTTCAAATTTTTGTGCAAACTATTCAAGTTTTTAACTTTTCTGTTGCACGTTACATTTTATCTATTTTCATTGTGCATATAATTGTGGATGCAAGTTGGGAAAAACTACGTTAGCTTCATTGGAAATTTCATTACATGTGACCCCGACCTATTAGTTGTTAGGTGAGGAGTAGGATTAGTCGCATCTTAGTTTTACTTCTCTTGCACCCATCCCACCTTGTTCTCTTTATTCTATCTTGCCTTTTCTTACTTGGCTCTTGAATTATGCCTTGATTTATCTTATTTTCTTATCTTCTAGTTTTGTTTCCTTGTTCTATGTTTGTTTCTTGTTGTTTTCCCCCTTTTGCTTTGTCATGTGAATAAGTGTTGTCCTCATCCATGTGTTGGTTTATGAGATTGTGTGTGTGGCTAAAGTCTAATGAGCCTTGTGACACTTCAACATTTGGTTAGTCTTTGGTCCATATTCCTTGTATTGGTTATGTATTTTATCCTATTAAGTTCTAATGGAAAATACAATCCATCCATAAAGAAAGTTTTGGGCAAACCATGAACTTGTGTCTAGCCGGGAAACGTTGTGCCTATATTTGGTTCCTTTTTTCTATCATTTTAATGCTTATCCAATCAGTAAAAAGGGAGATTGGGAAAATCTAAACAAGAAAAACTAAATCAAAGGAACCTATATAATTCTCTAAAGGAACAACCTATCCTACTCTCAATAAATCGGGATCCTCTTCCACCCAAAATGAATAAGTGCCAATGCATTGTCCTCTTTTAAAAAAAATAAAAATAATAATAAATGGTGAAAGAAGAGAAATCTATGCAAAAAGGTAAAGCAAACAAATTTGTCGGGGTTCTGTTCAGGCTCGCTGGTAGCGGAGCAATGTTTATGCTCCTGAAGTGACTCCGTCGAGGTACTGTCCAGGCCTAAAGGCAGTGAAGAAATAACAAGATGGGATTTTTTATGAACATTGGACTCCGCCCATGGTTTTGGACCATGGTATTGTAAAAGCTAGATCTATATAAGGAGTCTAGACAAAATTCATAGACGGGCTTATGATTGACGATATGAAATTCATTTGGATGTAATACTGAGTCAGATTTTGTGGTCTAGGTTAGAGGAAAAGGCTCCTACATCTGTGTGTTTAGAGGCCTTAGGAAAAACTGCAGTTGTGTGCACAGGCCCTTGCAGCTGTGTGCACAGGGTGGAAAGAGATTTTATGAGACAGATCTGGATGTTAATGAATGAATCGTTGAGAATTTATGAGTTATATTGATGTGGTTGTATTTTACTTACTATTCATGAATTAATGTGCTAAGTTAGGGTTTTATTCTGTATCTAAATAATGCAGTCTATTTTATGGTTATTTACGGTGGTTAATACTTAATTAAGTAAGATCACGCAGTCTTTGAGTAAGTCCAATGGTTATACTGAACAATACTGGTCATATTGATATATTTGACCTGCAGAACTCTAATAAGAAGGAAAGCCCTAAATACATTGTCCTCTATCCTCTGGATGCAGAAACCTGGTTCTAGCATCCCCCTATATTGCCTCAGGTGAGACTTCGGTCTGTGCAAGCAGATCATTGTCGAAAGGGCCGGTAGTGGGTTTTGTTGGACTATGCAGTCACTTTGAAACTGGGTCAGGACCCCATAAAGCCAAAAAATGGTTATTTTTTTCGGGATTAGGATCTGACTGAGGGATAGTTTTATGGGTCAGTCGTCTAAGAAAGAGATCAAAGTTTGGAAAGATTTGAAGGAATGTGATTTTGATGCACAAGAAAGCAGAAATTTGTGTGTCTCTACCGAACACTGGTTAAAAAAGAATATATATACAGATCAGTACGAGATTTTGTTTGCATCATTAAGCTGCACGAGTGGATCTCAATTCTAACTATGCAAACGGGGTATTTTAAAAATATACCTACTGTGTGGACCCCAGGTCTGATTGAGAAACTGAAAAAGACTGATAACAAGATCGCGAGAGTTGTTGATTACTAGATTGATAGTATCATTGGAGGATTCATTAATGGGTTCACAATCGAGACCGTTGTGTACTATAGTGAAGCGGAGCACAACTTTCTCAAAGGCCTACGAGGTAAGTACCTGAATTTACTAAAGTTCTGGATTAAAATGCTCTTGTGTGAAAAGGGTATTTTTGGGGCAAAATAATGTCCTGTCATTTAATTGTCAACCCAGGGTTTCGTAAACTTGTGAAGCATGCATGCATTGTATGTGCTATAAATTTCCTTTCAGTTTAGATCAATCTAAATACAAAATAACAAAAAGAAATTTATCTAATCTATGAAATAAAATAATGAAAAATGGAATTCAACTAACCTATGAAATCAAGTAACGAAAAGAAAGAAAACAAATTCAAAAGAAAATATAGCGCATGCAATCACACTTGCAGGAATTGAAATTTTAATCTAAGAAAGCATTTCAAAGCATGTAAGGAAAAACTCAATTATTGTATAGGTTAAACACTCGAGCATCCAATTTGGAAGTATAATAGAGTCACCTTCTTGGTATGATTTACAAGCATCCAATTATACATTTAACTAAGGATCTTAATCTAGGAAAGCAGTTTAAAGGCATGTAAAGGAAAACTCAATTATTGCATAGGTTAAATACTCGAGCATGAAATTTGGAAGTATGACAGAGTCACCCTCTTGACATGATCTTTAGGAGCATTCAATTATACATTTAACTGAGGATCTTAATCTAGGAAAGAAATTTAAAGGCATGTAAAGGAAAACTCAATTATTTCATAGGTTAAATACTCGAGCATGCAATTTGGAATTATGACAGAGTCACCCTCTTGACATGATATTTAGGAGCATTCAATTATACACATAATTGAGGATCTAATTTAAGAAAATAGTGTAAAAACATGTAAAGAAACTAAACAATTGTGAGCTCTAATGCCTCAAACATAATCCAATTGGAAAATAGAAGAATCTACTTTCTTGAGATGTTCTAGGAAAGCAAAGATTACATGGTCATTCTAAAAATAATACTAAGAAATAAAATAAATTTTAATCTATAAAAACAAATAAATATCACACATTGTAGATGGCTGATCCAAAAGTATGAGAGATGGTAAAAAAATATGCTCCATATGTTAGCAAAACCAAGTCAAAATGAAAGAACATTCATGAGTAAGGTGCCACAATCTAATTCTTTATTCGAAACTTGAGCATAACTCCATTTTTACACATGATGTGATAGGAGAAATCTTCCCCTATTTATACAAAAATTATGGATATCTACTCAATAAATGTAGATCCCTTAAATATCTGCTAGATCCATACTTGTCTCAACTTATCCCTAAATTATAGATACAAATCCTATGACACATCAAGATCTCCGTGATCTTTATCCTTGGAATATGGTCCACCTCTTGAATTGAAATTCGAATTTGGTCTTGGGAGGCCAAGTAAGACCCTTCTAGAATCTCCAAAATAGGCCTACACATGTCACAAAACTCATAACACATATATAGATACATGAAAATATGTTAATTTTCTAGTTTTTAATCATAAATTCACTTTAAATACATAAAATAAATAACCTTGGAAAACAAGGATCCTAACCCATATATTTATGAAAATGGTTACTTGATGTAGGGTTTTAGGTCATATAGTTATGAAATGAGAGCTGAATGGCTATGACATAATAGAAATATGTATGAATATGGAAGACAATTTTGAGACTCAACATACTCCCCAACTGAAGTTGTTGCATGTCCTCATGCAAGTATTGCATTGATTCATTTGTCCATGAGTTTTGACTTGTATAGAGTCTTTCCAAAATTTTCTTCATGATATTTTCTTTTGGAAAAGTATAAAACATTTGATTGCAACATTATTTTTTTTTTTTTTGTGGTTGGTTCTTGTGTGACAACTGATTTTTGAGCAATGGTTCTTGTGTAACAATGATTTATTTTCTTTGTTGCATCAAATTTCATGAAAACATTTATAATCAAATACTATAATAACTCATTAACGAACTAATAATTTGTAAATCATATAATCTTTTGGAATCATACTGCAACAACAGTTGGTTGGGAAGTATATAAGGGTTGGAATGAAATGAAAATGTGTGATAGTGTATGACATGTGAATATGAAATGATGTCCATTCCCCCAAACTAAATATATCACAATGTGAAAAAGGGAGTGAGGAATTTTTCAAAGTTACAATTTTAGAATTCTAAAGAATTACATGACTAAAAATTAGAAAACCACATACCTTCACTTACCTTAAATGTGGATTAGTTGTGTATACTGAAGAGTGTGGTTGTTGATGATGTTGGATCATGAAGGATGTAAACAAAGGAATTTGATCCGCTTCTTTGTTCTCTTTGTGCTAATGAAAATATTGGGATCTTTATTACTACTGATACAAATTGATTCCTGCTGCAAACTGCTGAAATGATGTAGTCTTCTATCATTACAAAATCCGGTGGTAAAATTCTAGTCATGCAAATAAAACGTTGTGAAACCAGCTCCAAAAATAGCATAAAAGAGATATCAACACCTTGGAAATAAGCCACTTCGAGGGGGAAACCTCCAATACATTACATGAATGAACAATTCTTCGATGATACAAATTACAAAACCTCCTTTCTATATATAGGAGTCCATGGGGCCACAATGTAATCCTAGCTGACCTAACAATAATAATTTAAGGGCACAATAATAACAATATGGGGGTTACAGTTGTACAATAATAACAATAAGGGGGTTACACTAAAAAAAATAAGGGGGTATACTAGTAATATAGGGACCTAACATGCCCCTCTCCTTCAAAAAAGTGTTGTCCTCAACGCTTGAGTAGCTCTAGGTACTTTTGTATAAAATTCTCATACTCCCATGTAGAATCTTCAATGGGTAAGTTCTTCCACTTTATGAGATACTCTGAAATTGATCGATTTTGTAGCTGTCAATTTCTTGTTTCTGTGATTGCTTCAGGTTCCAATATGATTTTTCCTTCCTCATCAAGTTCTGGCAATATTGTTTGAACTGGAAGATTTTCACCTATAACCTTCTTTACGCATGAAACATGGAAAACTAGATGCACTCGTGAAGAAGTAGGAAGCTCCAATTTTTATGCCATAGTACCAATATTTTGCAACACCTTGTAAGGACCATAGTACTTTGGAGATAATGTATTATCCTTCTTAGCTTGCTTGAGGGACATTTGTCTGTATGGTTGTAGCCGTAAAAATACCCAGTCTCCTACATCAAAACTTCTCTCGCTGCGATGTTGATCTACTTGTTGTTTCATTCGATTTTGTGCCAAATTTAGGTTATCCTTTAAGAGTTGTAGAAATTCTTGTTGATGCTCGATGTGATCTTCCACTGCTTGAACCTTCTAATTTTCTCTTAAATATGATGTGATGGACGGTGGATGATATCCATAAAGTGCCATAAATGGGGTCATTTTTTCTGCAGTATGGAAGGAAGTGTTATACCACCATTCAGCGAGAGGTAACCACTTGACCCATTGTGTTTGTTTATCAAATACAAAACAATGAAAATATCCTTCCAAAAATTTATTTACTATCTCAGTTTGACCATCGGATTGAGGATGATAAGATGAGCTATGAGCTAATTGAGTACCCAAACAAGAAAATAACTTCGTCCAACAATTTCCAGTAAAAATGGGATCTCTGTCGCTCACAATAACCCTTGGGTTTCCATGTAGCTTTTGAATTGTGTCCATAAATGTATTAGCAACTATACTTGCTTTAAATGGATGAGATAATGCACAAAAGTGTGCATATTTGGTAAGTCTATCAACTACCACCATGATGACACTATTTCCTTCGGACTTAGGTAAACGTGTGATAAAATCCATTGAAATCTCCTCCCAACGTTGACTTGGAATGGATAAATATTGTAGAATACCCAGGGTCTTAATTGTCTCAACTTTATTCTGCTGGCAAACCAAACATTCTGCCACAAACTTTCGAATATCAAATTTAAGGCCATCCTAAAAAAAAAAAATTTTCGCCCTGCAGTAAGTTTTTAAAAATCCCGAGTGTCCTCCTAAAGGAGAAGTGTGCAATTCCAAAAGAATATTTTGTTTTAGTTGGGAATTCTTATAAAGATATAAGCGATCTTTGTACCATAATGGATCATTTTTCCAACTAAATGTATCAGATGTACTAGGATCTTGTTGCAACTTTTGAATGAGTGTCCACACTTCTTCATCCTTCTTCCATTCATCCCTTGCTTCAGTTATCCAATCTGGTTGGATAATAGATAAGGCACAAAGAAATGCTTCCACCTCTTCATTATTTCTTGAGAGTGCATCTGCAATAACATTTAGCTTCCCTTTTTTGTAGATTATTTCAAAGTCATAAATCAACATCTTTGTGACCCATTTTTGCTGCTCTTCTGAAGATAGTCTTTGTTCCAAAAGGTGTTTAATAATATCATGATCAGTTTTTACCTTGAAGTGTCTTCCCATTAGTTAAGTTCACCATTTCTTTAGTGCATGTAGTATTGCTAACATTTCCTTCTCGTAAATAGCTTTATGTAAATGCTTTCCTTTGATTGGACGACTTTCAAAAGCAAAGGGTCTTCCTTCTTGCATTAAAATAGCACCATTTCCATTTCCTGAGGCATCACATTACACAATAAAGGTTTTTGTGAAATCTAGTGTAGTTAAGACCGGTGCTAGGTACATTGCTTCTTTAAGATGTTCAAAGGCCTTAGTTGCTTCATGAGTCCATGAAAATGAACCTTTCTTCAATAATGTTGTTAGAGGTGCTGTTATTCTCCCATAATTCTTAACAAACTTGCGATAATACCTTTTTAACCCGAGAAATTCTCGCAACTGCTTTATGGTTGTGGGGACTTTCATTCCTTAATGGATTTAATTTTTTTAGGGTCTACCTTAACACCCTCATGAGATACAATATGACCCAGATATTCCACCTCTTGTACTCTGAATAAATATTTGGATGTTTTTGCATATAATTTTTTCTCCTTTTTCTTCTTGATATGTCCTTCTATCTTGAGAGTTTGAGGAGTGGTAATTCCTACCAATGAATTACACGATATGGTCAGACTCATTTCTTCTTATTCTAGGGTTGGTTCATGGTGTATACCCTCTTCTTTTGAAGATTCTTGTTCATTTTATTCTTTCTCTTCACAATCTATGTAAAATAATTTCTTCTCAGCACACTTATGACCTTTAGTGAATTTGCTATCACAACTGTAGCAAAGCCCTTTTGCTCTTTTTACTTCCAATTGTTGTGGTTTCAACCTTGTAGGTTGTGAAAATCTAGGAGTAGCAACACTTCCCTCTTTATAGAAGTGAGTGGTAGGCTTCCTTGTCACCATAATTTTACATTCAATTTTTCTAATCAACCTGAATGCCTTCTCCAATGAATCAGGTTCCAAAACGCGAACTTCATGATGGATGTCATCCTTTAAAGTACCTATCAAGAGATCAATCCTGTGTTCCTATGAAATATCAGTTACCCTTATATACAATTTTTGGAAGTCCTCAATGTGCTCCCCCACTAAACCCTTTTGTTTGAGATTTATCAATTGGCTAAAGAAGGTGTTGCTCTTTGTATCCTCATAATGTGCTATCATTTCCTCCATAAAAATTGACCAAGTGACAATTTTTTTACGAGAGCAAAGCCATCGATACCATACAAATCTATTTTTTTCTAAATGTAAAGTTGCAATGTGTACCTTTTTTGTGTTTTTCACATTTGAGATCAAAATATTGCTCCATCTGTAGTATCCATGTTACAGGATCCTTTCCATCAAACTTCCTCATATCCATTTTTGGAATATGGTGGTTCTTCCCTCCAACATTAGAGTTTATGGAATCACAATTAACATTTATTTTGTTCTCATCATGAGTTTCCTCTACTATCTTTTCACCATCAGGAAAAATTTATTGTATCAACTTTTCCAAACCTTCTATGTCTACTTTTAGATCATTCTTCATGTTTTCCATGTTGTCTTTCATTTTTTCATCGATCTTAGCTTCCATGCCCACTTCTATGTCATCCATCTTAGTTTCCAAACCATTCATCTTAGCTTCCACACCTTTCTTCAAACCATCCATCTTAGTTTCCACGCCTTTCTTCAAAACTTCCATTTCATTTTTTGTTTCTCTTTGCGAGAGTGAAATTTGTTGCACTTGCTCTTGTAATTTTGATATGTCATGTTGCCATTCTTCGTCTTCATGAGTCATAGTAGAGCCTTCTAAAGGCTTAATGGGTATTCAATTCTTTTTAGGGGCCATTTTAGAATCCAATAGTGATATCTATTCTACAATATTCCCTTGGAATCAATTCAACTCGATTCTTCAAACAAGACTTATGCAATTCGGAAAAAACACACACACACACACTCACACACCTTTTACTTTCTTTTGTGGAGCTCGATATTGAAATTGAATTATCACTATAATTGTGGATCCTTAATATCTGAAATTCGGCCCTATAGTAGCCCTCTGAAGACTCTTTCAAATGCCACAGGCAGGGATAATTTTAGGGGCGAATTTTAGCCCAAAGGCAAATTTTAAGGGATTTTAAATTTTATTAGGGCGAATTTTTTATATAAAACTCATTTTTTATAGTTTAATAAAGTTAGCCCACAAAATATTTTAAAAATAATTAATTATTTAACATTAGCCCACAAAAAAAAAGGCGCACACAACTGAAAACATGAAATTCGCCCCCCATTTTCCAGGTTTTCTTGGCATTCGCCCCCGATTTTCTAGATTTCTTTGCCATTCGCCCCATTTTTTCAGTTTTCAATGGTTCGGAGAGGTCGCTGGGCTTTCTGCACACAGATTTTCAAATTCTTGTTGGCTGAGTGAGGCCGACTCTATCTGGTCCGTCTGTCTCTGGTCTGTTTCACTCATAGATCTGCGCAGTGACCAATTAAGGATTTTCTTTGTTGGGCATCCTTTTCCTGGATCCAAAGGACCGTCGCATGCCTCTTCATCCTCACGTTGTTTCTGCCAAAGTTATTCTATGTACCGGTGCGTGATCTTAAATTTGAAACACGACTGGCTGTGAAGATCCCTTCCACTGTAAGGGCATTCTCGAGGTGGGTAGTCTGCATTGATTTTGCTTTGTTGTAAGGGGTTTGATTTTTTCCTCTATTTGTGCATGGTTTTCCTTATGGTCTGTCTGCTTGCATGTACAGAAGTTGCAGAGACAGAAGACGAAGGCATGAAGTCGACAAATTCCGCAGAGACCTTTGGACAGAAACTGATAAAGGTTATTAGCGATGTATGTTTTACATTATTTTGTGCTTGCTATACTGTTAATCACAGTGATTGCAATTAAATAGGTAGTCGCCACCTTGTCATCACCAACAGCGCCCTCTTCAACATTTAACATCATCAGGTATCCTGCATTTTTTCTTCACTTCCATAAGGGAGACACTTGTTACTTTTCAAGAAAAATTATGTGCTTGCTCTTACACATCAACATATCCACTGCCTACAAATCTTTGGCATCCAAATAGCAATCACAAAATCAGACTCCAAACATATTTTTTTGACAAAGCATTTTCTTTCAGGTTTTGACTATCACTCTTAATGGAAGGTTTTTGATTTTCATAAATATTCACTAGGAGTTATAAATATGTATGTCAAATTTTCCTTCACTTCACAGGCTTTGATTTGTGCCCTAACAAGTAACACAGGTCGGGGATCTCCAAAATTCATTGTCTGCAGAGAATGGTATCCCCATATGTCTGCAACAATATGTATCCTCCGCCTCAACACTTTCAGGCATCTAACCATCTTAAAATCCTCCTAAGTCTAGTCTACAAATTCTAGGTGTCTGATATTTGTTTGCCATGTTAGATCTAAGTACAGTACATCCACCTCTATCCACAAATAGAGAATCATGTCTCTACTCTGCCTCTGCCTCTCATCCAAGGAAAAATACACATCTGCAATAATTATAAAAAATCAACATGGGTGACTGACTTACAAATTTGGAGACAATTCCACACTTAGCCAAATGCCCTAGTCTCCATATTTGCCATAGTGGTCCCACCTCTTCTATTAGTAGTTTCAATACAAGTGTCACTACTACAGAGTGAGTGTGTATCTTCTTCACAAGTTCCTCTGGATCAATTTTGCTACAAAACATGTAAAAAAACAAAGGTAGAGTTGCAAGAACCAAAAATAAATTTTTTTAAATTTTATTAAATACAGTGATTTGAATTTTCCAAGGGATACACTCAGATCCTATGATAGTATTTATATCCCCTATGAAGGGCATGTTTCCTGCAACATAACCCAGAAATCTGTCCTTCGAAATCTGGATGTTAGGTTTCCTCTCCTTTGCTGTGACCAACTTGCACTCTCCTCCCTTGGACTTGACCTCTAGATGAAAGTCCTTCACCCTCGCTGAGATCTAATTGAGTCACTATCCTTCGTGTCTCAAACACACAATGTCTCTTGTGTTCACTCTCTTATGTCTTTCCATCTAACCTTGCTTCTATAAGCTTGAGTTATTGACCAAATCCACAACCCTAATCTCCAAAGTTATTGACGGTTGATGATAGATCTTAATATCACTTGAGATCAGTGGTTTAAATTCATTAGATCAACTCACTTTTTCTTATAAAAGTCAATTAGTTTAATAATGGTTTTAATTAAAGTAATTTTGCTACGATTAAAGGCCTTGGACAACCTCCACACACCTAGGCACATAGACCTATGCAGAAGTACCTATCCAATGCTACAAACATCAATACTCCCTCTTAGCGAGGAAGGTACTTCTCGAAGAGCCACCTACAATCGAATTTCCCTTTAATCCCATAACAATGTCCCGCGCATCTTCCCTCACCATGGCAATCCTCCAAACTTCCTAGTCTATTGCCTCATCAATGATGTTAGTCATCAATGAAACATACCTCATAAACTTCTTTAGATGCCCGCTCTCCCTAAATGTGCTCCTAGGACCTGAACTTCTTTCAGCATCCCTCTTATGTCTCCCCTTCATCTAACCTTGCTTTTATAAGCTTGAGTTATTGACTAAATCCACAACCCTAATCTCCAAAGTGATTGATAGTTGAGGTTAGATCTCAACTTCACTTGATATTAGTGGTTGAAATTGATTAGATTAACTCACTTTTTCTTATAAAAGACAATTAGTTTAATAATTGTTTTAATTAAAGTAATTTTGCTACGATTAAAGGCCTTGGACAACCTCCACACAAGTAGGCACATAGACCTATGCAAAAGTACCTATCCAATGCTACAAACATCAATACTCCCTCTTAGCAAGGAAGGTAATTCTCGAAGAACCACCTAGAATCGGCTTTCCCTTCAATCCCAACACAATGTCCCATGCATCTTCCCTCAGCATTGCAATCCTCCAAACTTCCTAGTCTATTTCCTCATCAATGATGTTAGTCATCAATGAAACATACCTCATAAACTTCTTTAGATGTGCGCTCTCCCTAAATGTGCTCCTATGACCTGAACATGCTTCTCAGCATCCCTCAATGTTTGCTCAAAGCACCTCTGTCTTGTGACAAAACTTGAAGGAGCAACTCATAAACCTTCCTAGATGACAAGATCTCCTCGAACTTAACATCTATGCTCACAATTGCCTTCCTCTGCACTAGTATAAAAATCTTGTAAGCTTTTTAGATCTCTCTATATCCAACAAATATCCCCTTCTTGCTTGAAGGGTCTAGCCTTGTCCTCTTCTTCGCAGGCACATGAATGTATACTGGAAAACCAGAGATTCTCAACTACCTTATCTCTGGCTTCACCCCAATGAATGCCCTCCTCTAGAGTCTTCTCCCCAATATCCTATGCAAACTTATGTTATGCCATAGATTACCAGTACATGTTTTACATTCTTTGTGCATGCTGTACTAGTAATCACATATTAGATAAATCACAATACTTAGAATCTTCTGACAGATCTAACCATTATTTCCTGTAGTCTATTTTTCATAACCTGACATCTTCATACCATCTCCATTTTGTTCTCACATCATCTCTTTATCACACAAACGAATTCAACTCTTCATGGTACAGACCCATTCGTCTTATATATGTTTACTTAATCCATTATTTACAACATTTAATTACTATTAATGATACCAACAAAAGCATATCACCCCTAAATCCACTCTCCCAGCTCTTGATCAAAACTTTATAAGCTATGTTAAGCCATTGACCTGAGCTTCTAAGTCAAACTTTATGCTTACATCGATACAGTACAATACAATGTCAATCTGCATCTCCACAATTCAATATATAGTCAATCCAATCAGCATAAAACACTCCAGCTCAACGAGTTTTCAATCTACTTGTTTGATGACAACCTATGTTAATAATAGATTATAATATATATACTTGTATAATGTCATCCTATACTGGCATTTGTCACTATGACCTGCATGTAGTTGTCACTCTCTTATACTATGTGCTTATCTATCCCAATCCTGGTTCAATCCTCCTTGCGCTCAGTTTATGACTGCATATTAACCAACCAGTCAAGAATTCGAGATTTTTCTGGTTCAAAATTCAAATATACAACTAAAAAGTAAAAAATTTGCAAGACACAAAAACTCTTGGGTACAATTACACAATTTTATGCCTAGATAGGTTAGCATTTGGCCTTAATCCCAAGATTTTTTTCACTCTCAGAGAATTTTTATAGCCAAGTTTGAATGGCTATAAGTTTATGCAATTCCCTCATCAATTTTGTTCGCAATGGCAAGCTGATCATTATTCATTCCCTGAGCACTTACTTGGCACATTGCATCCATAACATCTAGGAAGCCTTGTTTGAAAGCAAATCTCAAAGTCCCTCAAGCATTACCTAATGACAATAGCTACTGGTATCCACTTCTCATAACTCAACAAATAGTGAAACAAAAGGGTAAAATGCATACTGAAAAATTTCAATGTAGAGTAAAAAATAAGAAAAGAAATTGCTCAAAGTGAACAATGATTTTTTCGGCACTTATAGGTGATAAATATTAAATATTGAATACCTGTCTCTACCTGTCTCTACCAGCAGGTGGTAAATATTGAATAGCTGGAAAGTTTGGCAGCTGGTCTGTTCTAGCACACATAACTCTAGAAGCCTTAAGCTCACTGTCTCGCTTTAATAAAGTGTCTTTTAACATCTTGGATTTTTCCTCCATTGCTAACAGGCGTTCTGTAAGATATTCAATCTCTTTTTGAGCATGTTCCCGGTGACTATCATTTGAAAACTCTGTAGAAGAAATAGGTGAAGTGGCCCCCCTACCAAGAGAATTCCTAAATTTCACTTCCCCAGCTTCCTTTCCAGCTGTCTCTACTTCAAGTTTCATTTGAGCAAGCGAAGCAGGCCCTGGTAACCTTTTGCGCACTAGACCCCTCAGTCTCTGGCACTCAGCCTCCAACTTAGCAGTTTTTTTAACAGTTTCTGAATGTTGCTTGTTCGCTGCCTCTGCAGATTTCTTACATAGGTCCCTTTCATCAATTATTGAGTCCATTTCCTTATTGAGTGATTGAAGCTTGTATTTCAGGGCAGTATTTTCACTTTTTAATGATTCAAGCTTCACCTGAAGAACTTTGATCTCAGCCTCAGCTTGATTTTTTGCTTCATGTATTTCCATTAACTTTGAACTTTCTTGCAGAGAATTACCCATTGTATTATGCTTTTTTTTTTCCTCAAGTAACAGCTGATCCAATTCAACTATTCTGGCATCAAGCTCAAACTTCATTTTCCCTTTCAATGGATGTGCCGATCAAGAATTCGAGCTTTTCCATAAAATGCAAATGGAAGATGTGCGACCTCACTCTTCTACCTTGGTGAATGTACTATCAACATGCAGTCGTTTACCTGCTTTGCACCAAGGGAAGTGGATCCATGATTACATAATTAGAAGTGGACTGGAGTCAAGTGGACTGGAGTCAAGTGTTTCTATAAGTAATTCTGTTGTAGCCATGTATGCAAAATGTGGATATGTAAATATAGCACAACAGTTATTCGATTTATTATCTCAAAGAGATTTAGTCACATGGAATGTAATAATTTTTGGGAATGTGCAGAATGGGCATGCCAAAGAAGCTTTGGTACTTTTTCATCAAATGCAATTAGTAGATACGAAACCTAATTCAGTCATGATGCTGAGTGTGCTCCCAGCTTGTGTTGATCTACCAGCTCTGCAACAAGGTAACCGGATCCATAATTTGATAATTAGAAATGGGCTTGAGGCATATGTTTTTGTGATGACTGCCCTCGTAGACATGTATGCCAAATGTGGGAACATAGATTCTGCAAAGCATTTGTTTGAGAAAATGACTAGACGAGGTGTCATCTATTGGAGTACAATGATTGCAGGGTATGGAATGCATGGCCTATATAAGGATGCCCTTGGAATTTTTGTTCAAATGCAACAAGCAGGCTTGAAGCCAGATCACATCACTTTCATTGGGGTTTTATCTGCATGCACTCATGCAGGTCTTGTGGATGAGGGTTGGTGATACTTCAATTGCATGAGTGGAGATTTTTCTCTCACACCTAGGCTGGAGCACTATGCTTGCATGGTTGATATTCTTGGTCGTGCTGGCCGATTGGATGAGGTGGAGCACATTATAAAAAATATGCCGATAGAACCTGATAGTGAGGTATGAGGGACTTTAATTTCTGCTTGCAGTGCTCACTACAATGTAGAGTTGGCAGAGCATGTGTCAAAAAACCTTCTCAAGTTAGAGCCTGAAAATGCTGGAATTTATGTGTTTCTTGCAAACATATATGATGTAGCTGGAAGGTGGGAGAATGTAAGCAAGGTAAGAGCAATGTTAAAAGACAACAGGTTGAAAAATAATCCAGGATGCAGCTTTCCCTAAAACTGTTTACCAAAAGAAAGTCCCTTAAAGCTGCTGCCCATTAACTAGACCTTGGATTCACACATCACTAGAAATTTAATCTCAAAATTAGAACAATCCAGAAAGAACAAACTTATCCATGAATAAACAATTTTCCCGCCATAAGAGTTCAATAAGCGCAGACTCCAAAAATCATAGAGTTTCAACAAAAGTACTTGTACTGGTGCCCTCTGATAGTGATAACAAAACAACCACCATCCTCTGACAGATATCCTTTCACCAACAATGTACATACAAGACCACATTGAGCCTCAGAGAAACCCTTCTCTGCCACAACCAAACACATATTAAAGACCAAGTGGACAAAAATAACACACGAATGGAACTCATAGTGATAACACTGCAACAACACAACAAAGATACAAAGTTCTTGACACAAGCAGGAGTGGCAAAAAGCCTCAAAAAGTCATCATGCAGTCAAGAGACAAACATGAATTTGAAGTAACTTTGTTGAACCCCCAACCTGCAAACTGCACTTTAAACAAACTGAACTAAACACCCATACATAACTCACAATATTCATGCCACAGGTTTGGTCCATCTTTATATCCTCTTGACACTTCTCTTCACTGAAACAACCAAGTGACTTCAAAGCCTCTGTTAAAAGGCAGTTATCAAAAGGCTAAAGAGGTCCCTCTCTGCGGACCCTAATAAGGTATTACAGAAAAAGTTGTTTTTACAGCAGCACTAGGACAAACTTTAATATGTGGATTAATCAAGTCCCTTGATGAGGCCAATGTGGGAATGAACCGTTTTATTTCAATCTGACAAACATGTGGGGAAAACAGAGAAATGTGGCAATTCAAAACCACTTGCATGGGGAGTAAATTCTACCTGGACTTTCAGGAAATAATAAAAGCAACAGTGGCAATGAGACTGTGGGATTAAGTGTACATAACTATGTAAGCCTTCTATGCATCTTCTTTCTAAAATGCAAACTATAAAATTTGAAATCTAAGCTTGATTTTTATTTTCAAAATAAAAGAGTTGGAATCAACATTCCCCACAAAAAGAGACCAAGTAAGCCTACTTCCAAGTTAGGCAGGTAAAAAAATAATCTCCAGGAGAGGTTTCCAAACCTGCAAAGGCCTATCGAGCTCTTATTCCCATGCATGGCTAGATTGTGAACAGTAAACAGAACATGATGTCTCCCATTTTCAATAAATATAATAGTTTGAACTTTGAAGCTTCATAAAACATTCCCAGGGCACAGTTTATTCAAAATGCGTCTTATTTGTGTTAGCACTATCTGGAAGAAACCTAACTAGAAAAATGATAACTAGAATCTGACACCACAATGCTTTCTGAAATCTACCAACCAAATATTTCATTTGAAGAATGATTAAATTGAAAATGGGGGCTTCTAACAAAACATGTTAGATTAAAAGATGCCAGTCCATTTAAATAATAATAAAACAGAGGCACTAAAATCCTGTGTTACTGGTTAGTTATCCCTTTGTCAAAGCCTGGAAGTTAAGGATAGACTCAATGAAACATGTATCCAATGGACCTTGCATATTATTTGTAAAAATTAAGAAATATTGAGGCATGTTTTTCTAAGTATATTGAATCAGAATAAGCATATCGTTGGTCATTTTACATGAGGGACAAATAGTTGTTGATTAGAACAATTGGCAAAATTCTTCAGGCCACAATAAGAATCACAGGAATCTCATTCTTACAGAGGAGGTGCAGGGAAACCTTTAATGATGAGCTCAAAGTTCAAACAGATTGAACTTAGGGGAATTTCTGGCCTGTCAGGCTTATTGGATTATATAAATATTGAACAGAGAGGACACCGTGCTCATAAGAAGGGTACCATCAGATTGTGATTTATCAAATCATAATGTCTTCATACAAATGTACAAATGAAGTGCAGAAAGATGTTACATAACATCTTCCTGTTTATTCATTGTTAATTGTAAAGTAAATGCTAATTACTAATAAATGACCATTATTGATAATTCCAGTAGCATCCTCTCTTAATGGCCATTGTGGTAAATACACAAAGATTGTCTCTAAATTTGGCAAACTTATCTAAACCAAGCGGCTTGGTGAAGAGGTCTACAGTCTGCCCTTGTGTGCTACAATATTGAAGTTCAACATCATCTTGTAAGAGTTTTTTGATGAAGTGACACTGTACATCATTGTATTTGGTGCACTCATGAATTTACATGGAAAACAAATTTTAGCTTGGTTTGTTCAAGCATCAAATCTCCAGCTATTCTTCTAAGTCAAACTACTGCACATGTTCCTCTCATTGCTGCCATATGCTATATCTCAATAGAAGAAAGGAAAATAACATCGTTTCTTGCTAACCCATGAAACAACACCCAATTATTGGCAAGCATAACCCTAAATCTATGAAAAAAATCATTAACATAGGGGTTTTTAAGAACATATCTGTTAATGGAAGAAATGAAGTTTGTCTCACTGTTCTTCAATCTTTGATCAACAAAATATTCTTAATTGATAGTGATAATGGTTGTTCGTTCCTCAATCCTTCCTTGACAACCACCACAAAGCTCTTCCCCTTCCTTCTCCAAGCCTCACAAACAAAAACAACAAAAAAAAAGACTAAATTCCCTTTTCTAGCCATGGCCCAAGAGTACCCGGCGATATTTCCTATCGTCCCGCGATATAGAGAAAACATAGTGATATTTTCTCGGCGATATTTCAGCTTGCCGAAAATATCACAATATTTCAGCAATATTATCAACACTGGTTCAAACACTGAACAAATAAATACTTGTTGATTTCCAATTATCCACTGATCTTGCCCAATAAGAATCCATATAGCCAGTCAACTAAAGTGCAGCACTTTTCACCATATAATAATCCAAAATCCATTGTCCCTTTAACATATCTCAAAACCCTTTTCATTGTTTCCCAATGTTCTACTTTAGTGTTTATCATATATCTAGATATGTAGCAGCTAGCTAACTGCAAAACTAGGCTCTGGCCTAGTGCTTGTAAGATAAATCAAACATCTGACCAATTCCCTGTAAATCAACTTATTTATTGATTTTGAGTCAACTTTAGCATAAATTTCTAGCCCTTTCTCCATAAATGTAGATGAATTTTAACAATCAACCATTTTGTATTTGCCTAACAGACCTTTGGTTTTATTAGTTTGTGAAGCAAAAACACATTTGTTATTCTGCCAAACTTAAGCAATAATGTAGGGGGCCTAAATTTTCCATATCAAAAGTGCAAGATAAATCAGATTTAACCTTAGTAATTGTTTTGACCTCATTAACTGTGATAATGATGTCATCTACATATATCATCAATATTACCACATCAACATCATTGCTTGCCGAGATGAGCTAAGTAGTTATGTCTGGAAGTAAGTCACTGCATATTTTTAGTAGAATCCCTCCACGGATCGAGTCTAGGAATATTATAGATCCACTAAACTGAGTTGCAGTGATCCTTCACACACATCTAAGTTGTGAGATGACACAGTCCTGAAACCAATCTTGATTGGTATGAGGTGTAAGGAATTGTTTTGAGGTCTGTAAAATTATACCAGTAGAACACTGATGATGACGTATGCATGTGCCAACTCTCCCCTTCACTGCACCTCTTCTATAACATTGTTTCACCTCCTATGTTCTAACAGAATCTAAATTGTTGCTATTGTTGGTGCACCTCTGTTGCTGAACATGAACACTGTCAGAGCAACAAGGTAAGAAAACTCGAAAACTCCCACTTTACAAGTGTTCTCCACCAAGGCAATATACTATTACAAAACCTTGAACCCCCTATCTTCTAAGGGAAACATCATCACATTGGCCATCTGTGAACCTAAAGAAATATAACCTTAGACCACTACTCCCTTCTATACTCTAAAATATCTTTAGAATCTTCAAAGTGCGCATTCCTTGTTCAAGGAAGATTTCATCAACAACCCACCATTCTCTAACATTGTTGCACCTCCTCATTTCTAGCAGAATCTAAATTGTTTCTATTGCTAGTGTGCTTCTGTTTTTCACATGAACATTGTCAGAGCATCAAGGTATGCAAACTCTAAAACTCCCTCTTTAAAAGTGTTCTTCACCTTGTTGCAAGATAACCTTGTTCAAGAGTTCCTATAATTACATTTTCAATAATAGATGACACAATGAACTTGGGACAATTTGAAAGGAATGGTCCAATATTGTGTATGCCCATATTTTGACTAGGGAACTAGAATGTAGAACCAATGTTAATAAAGAAGGGTGATCATAAGAGATCTAAATCTGTAGAAGCCCAAGTATGTAGATGTAGATAAGGCAAATGCTTGCCTCTAGAGCAAGACTCCTAGATCCTTTACACATTTTTCATAAAGGTGTAGAGCCCCTTTTATATTTATAGATTACAAATGCTAGATCACAAGTTCACCTATAATATTATATAATCACCTTAATGAGCCTAGAGAGATGTATTCAACTAACAATGTAGAGGGTTCAATTGGTTTTGTTCGATGTTACCGTTGTTTCTCTTAGTTCTTGAGTTGTTAAGTGTAATTTGTATTATGTTTAGAACTACTTCTGTTTCTGCTATGAGATTGTTGGGGAAGTGAACATAAAAATTCACTTCACAAGAACATCATGAACTATATAAAGTAATCCATATTAAATAATAATTATTTATTCCGAGAATATGTACTTGAGTTTCAACTTTTGTAAGCTCTTTCACTAGTACAACTTCATTGATAACAACATTAGGTTTTTCCACATCAATTGTGTAGGTGTCAATGCTCTTATCTTTGTTTTTGGATCTTTGTTGTGCCTTCTCTCTTTCTCTATCTTCTTTTTTTCCATCGGTATAGATTTATTATGACTTCTCAAATGAAAATTTGTATCAACTTTAGTCGACAATTTTTTATTAATATCTTCAATATCCCTTTTGTGAACATTTTTTATGTTGTTAATTTGTTGTTGTAGTTCATTTATTTGTTGTTGGAACTGTGAATTTATGTACCTTGTTTTTATGATCATCTCCAAAATAAATATGCCCAAAGCAGCAAATTTTAGGTGAAGAAGCACCCGTACAATCTCTGGGGAATTCATTCCCCTCCCATTTGTGGCAATTCCCCTAGAATCGATTTAAGATTAGCTTCCTCCCTCCATGAAAGAAGATAACACTTATGACTCAACCTAAGAAGATGGATCGTACATAAGCACAATAAAGAGTAAATAAAATAAGAAGCAACAAAGAATAGATCCATGGCTAAGCTATCAACAATAAGCCAGGCTTTTGATATAGATAAACATAAGCAGAACTAGAAAAACGCGTTTTCCAAACTACACGAGGACTACTTCCCTCACGAGTCACCATGTGCCATGCTTGGTCTCAGTGGTTCTCTTCCTTCTACTCCTGGTTCAATTACCATATCTTCATTGGAACCAACACTCCGAACTCCACTAGACAACGATTCACCATTTTGTAGTAGTGATTCACCATGATTTTACAGGATAATATAATCTCGTGAGAGATTCGCCAAAAAATTATATATACATATTATATTATTAATAAAATCGCCTTCCATTTTTCCTATATATCATGGGGATTCGCCTATTTTTTATATATATAAATTTAGGGGGGTTCTTAAAATTTTCCCTGGCCACAGGTCTGATCTGATTTGGATTCTTCAAGGCAACATTATGTCTAATCTCCCCCAATGACCCAATTATGGACTGGTTTAGTAGAGCGAACTTGTACGACTTGCCACGTGTCACTGTTTCCTCCTTTGGCTCTGAAATTGATAGAAAGCAAACTATAGTCCGTGTACTTGTGTCCACTTTTTACAACATTCCAATATGATGTTCAGAGATATAGCTATGAAGATTTTTCCACGATCACCTCTTTGAGATGAAATTCAAAATCCTGAAAAAGCCCTAACTTCCACAGATCATATCTCAGACAATATTGCGAACCAAGAACTGAAATTTTGCAAAGATTTTCCTAAGGATTTCTTCTTCGCACTCTACAAATTTCAGCTTCTGAACCTTCGCAGAAAACAAGTTATAGCGAAATGTCACGATGACCTATTTAGGTTAAATTCAGGAACCTGCAAAATGACCTATATTCCACATATTATATCTCTGAAAATATTGCGAACCAAGCTCTGAAATTTTGCGAAGATTTTCCTCAGGATTTTTTTTCGCACACTAAAAATTTCAGCTTCTGAACCTTCGTAGAAAAAAAGTTATAGCGAAATTTCCATAATGACCTATTTGGAGCAGCGAAACCCTAGAATCCAAACCTCTGATACCAAATGTTGTGAAACTAGCTCCAAAAATAGAAGAAAAGATATATCAACGCCTTAGAAATAAGCCACTTCGAGGGGGAAACCTCCAATACATTACATGAATGAACAATTCTTGGATGATACAAATTACAAAATCTCCTTTCTATATATAGGAGTCCATGGGGCCACAATGTAATCCTAGTGGGGCCACAATATAATCCTAGCCGACCTAACAATAATAATATAAGGGCACAATAATAACAATATGGGGTTTACAGCGGTACAATAATAACAATAAAGGGGTTACACTAACAAAAATAAGGGACTATACTAGTAATATAGGGACCTAACATGTGTTGATGTCGAGCATGAAGAGAAGTCATTGGATTACCGACCATTGATGAATGTCGTTAACCAATGCGAGGAAAACTCACCATTAATGTCAATGAGTGCCAAGGTACCTAAGCACATCTTGCGAAGTTTGAATAGATGAGTTGATGTCGAGCCACTTGCAAGATCTAACAATCAAGAGACATTAATGTATTCCCATGATTTTCAGTGAGAGAACTTGTCATTAATGCATACAAGCCTCAAGGTACTAATAAGGACTCTAGTCTTGGACCTAGATAATGTGCTGATGTCGATAGGCCAAGAATTGTTAGAAGGGAGGCCTTAAGGAATCCGTCATCTAACACGAGCATGAAAGAATAATTTGTGAAGGACTATGGATGAAAAATTTTGCAGTGGATCAAGGTTTATTTGACAGAATGAAAATGGAAATGAAATGAATCAGCTTTGTAGAGGAGTTGAATGGTTTTATTGTTGGGTTGCAGGTTAGTGAAAGGAGGGTAGGTAAATATAATGATTGTGAAAAAGAAAAATAAAAAAAATGAGAAGTGAAGGAAAATGAGACGAGGATTTTATTGCATGACTAAGTAGAAATGAAATAGCGAATGTAAAGGGAAATGAGGTGAATTCTTTTCTCTCTTTTTTTTTTTTTGAAGTACATAGATGTAATGGAGATGATGGCATCTAAAATGCTTGCAAGTGTTGGATCTAATCTGCATTAGCATGTGCTCATGCATTGAATTTTTGTTGTTGATCATCTTCTTGTAAAATAAATGTGGTCTCTGAGAGAGACACTGTTGCTTGTAGTCATCTTGTCCTTCCTCCTAGAACCTGCAAAAAAAACTAGTACTTCTTCTATAATGGAATGTAAGATTATCAAAGGAGACAGGTGATCAATCTCTCTAGTTATGACATTTATACAAAAAACTGAGAATTGATACTAATAAAACAAGTTCACGAAGAAAAAAAACAAAAGAATTTATACCTGTGACGAAACTAGTGCCTCAAGTTACCTGTTGTGCCTTTTCAGCAATTTCTTCATTATTTATTGTTTCAAACTTTGATGATAGCTTTCTCATTGTGTGGATCTCATGTTTTTAAATAAACCATCAAAACAACTTTTTCTATTTACTTCAATCATGAATTTCAATTTTTTTTTTGTATGTTTTGTGTCAAAATTTTAGGTGAATTAACAAATTCCAATCTCCACAAGATTTGAACTCATGACCTCTATTATGCAATTTGAATGACTTACCAATAGATCACAAGCAATATTTATGAATTTAATGAAATTTTATTCATTTTAATTATTAAAAAAAAACTTGACAAGTGGTCAAATTAAATCCAATATTTTTAGGAAAATGAGATTCCAAAATATTTGCCAGATCATTTTTCATATCTTTTGAACTCATCATTTTTACCCTCTAAATCCAAGATTTTTAGGAAAATGAGATTCCAAAATATTTGCCAAATAATTTCTCATATCTTTTGAATTCATCCTTATTGCCCAAATAGTGGATCTCATAACCAATTTTTATACTATAAAAGTTTTTAAATTGTTCATGATTTCTTTATTATTTTTGTTGTAGGTTGAAAGCATCGAGAGAATTTAGAACTTTTGCAGTAATTTATTTATTTTTATTTATTTATTTATTTATTTATTTATTATTTTTATTTTTTTGCAGGCACACAGGGCATGGAGATGCTACCTTGAAGGTTTGCGTGAGACTTCATAGCTGGGTCGTGACGAATCTACCTCCTGTATATAAAAAAAAAATCGAATTTCTCCTTCCATCATAGCTGCAACTATATGTGCATTGAAAATCTTTTTTTTCTCACACAGTTTGAAAATTAAGGCTCCAACGAACCATGAATTTCTCCCAAACGGTTGAGAAATTGAGGAAACCATTTCTGAGTTACTTAATTCACCCCGTTTTGAGAACATCTCATGTTTCGGTTTTTCCATATTCGCCTCAATTGATCAAAAAATGTTTCAAAATTGACACTTTTTAGTAATTATGCATGCTCATTTTAATGCTCAATGAGTTTGTTTTATTTTATATAATTCTTTTTCTAATCCTCCAAATCACACAAAGTGTAGGAGGAGAGCATACTTTAGATTTTTATTTTGTTAGCATAGTCAATATTTTATCAATCGATTCCTCTGTAGATTTTGCAAAAATAAAATGAAAATGATCAATCTCATACCTTAAATTATCGCTCTTGATCTTTGCTTATGCTCCTTGTTCTCAATCATTTGTTTTATTGTAAATCTTTACTGCCAAGGGTTAATAAATGGGTGGTTCTTACTGCACCACAAAACATCAAATTTATCCTAAAAATTATAAAAAATTATTTTTATTTTTTTCAAAAACAAAATTAAAAATCTAAAATTCTAGCCAAGCTTGGTTTATTTTTATTTTTCCTATCTATCTAAAAAAACTATTTTTTATTTTTATTTTTAAGTATATGAATGCTTCCAATGAAGCCATTTACGAATTAGAATTTTTGAAATATTCATATCCAAATTTACGAAATGTGCTTGATTTTTTGTAAGGATATGAAAAATCATCTTGATCTGTTGATTTGCCACAAGGATCTCTTGAAGAATAGATGAATGGTGTGGCGCAGTCGCTTTTTGATACAATTCCTCAATGTAGTCTTTAGGTTGCATTCTAGATCCTTTGTCCATAAATGGTTAGCAAAAACTAAAAATAAAATACACTTTGGACTGAAAGCTAGTTCCTATGCATACTTCCTCGACAACGGCACCAAAATGTTGGGGCAAGGTAATTGCATGTCATTTAATTGTCAACTCGGGGGTTTTGTAAATTTGTGAAGCATGTATGCACTGTATGTGCGAGAAATTGTCTTTTATTTTAGATCAATCTAACTACAAAATAACGAAAATAAATTTATCTAATATATGAAATCAAATAATGAAAAATGGAATTCAACTAACCTATGAAATCAAGTAATGAAAATAAAGAAAAAAAATTCAAAATAAAATATAGCACGCGCAATCACACTTGCAGGAATTGAAATTTTAATCTATAAAAGCATTTCAAAGCATGTAAAGAAAAACTCAATTACTGTATAGGTTAAACACTCAAGCATCCAATTTGGAAGTATAACAGAGTCACCTTCTTGGTATGGTTTATAAGCATCCAATTATACATTTAACTGAGGATATTAATCTAGGAAATCAGTTTAAAGGCATGTAAAGGAAAACTCAATTATTGCATACAGTTAGGGGGAAACTGTTAACACTGGAAAATCATACAGCAGGAGACGACATTAATTAATGTCGGGAAAAAGGATCTACAAGGCTGGAAGACATTACAAAATCTAGAAAGTATTTAAAATTATCTAAGGTCTGAGGAAAATCAAATTTGAACAAGTCCTAAGTGCTCTTTTCGCGCATAATCCTTCGTGAAGAGCGCCTTTTGCGCACCTTTTTCCCTGATATGTGCACAATCCTGGGAGTGGAGAAATGTCACTATCCGGGACCACACAAAGCAAAGGACAAGTGATTCCTCACTTGAAGCCACCTAAGGACAGCCACCAACGCCTCCTTAGACACCAAGTGAGCTCATAGTCGAATATATGGAGCACACAAAGGAAGCATACCCCTCTCTTGGGTCACCATCCACAATGTACCAAGAGAGGGAAGGGAGGATTTGAAATATCCTATATAAGGCCATCATAAGATGAAGAATTTTTGAACACATTGTTATGCTGGCCAGAATTTCCAAAGAAATACCAACAATATGTGAGCTGGAGCTGAAGATAGAGGGGACTCAATTGTTGGCCATCCAACAAGTTCAGTCCAACACAGTAGAGAGAGAGGGAGACTAGGAGCCATCCTTGCATCGGGACCTAGAACCCATGGTCTAGAAGCCCTTTTGCAAGAGGGTAAAGTTTCACTCTTATTACTACCAGTGCTCAATAAGAGGGTCCTAAAGCCACCGTTCGTATTATTGTTGTCTTTTCACTATTTTCAGATCTCGTGTTTATTTGTTTTAGTTTTTTTAGTTTAGTTTTAGTTTATATATGCATGTTATTTCTCTATCTAGTATGCTTATGATTATAGCTTGTTCCACTAACTTGCTTGAATCCACTTCTTTTTCTTCCTATTACCAATAACTTAAGTGGGTAGACCACACCCCTTAAGTTGCACCAGATGCACTCCAACAGGATTGGCGACTCCACTAACGTTTATTACCAAGTTTATGTGGTTGTGCCTTTTTTGCAGAGACCTTTGTCTGTGCAGTGGAGTGGAGCTGAATTTCCCTTGATTTCTCTTGCAGTCCCTAGTTCATCCCAAGTGACAAAATGAAGCAGAATAGCTCCAAAAAAATTTCTTGCAGGAATTTACGCGCATTTTCTTCTCACAGACACGCAAGGCGTGTGTTCAGAGCTGACTCGCGCAACGACAGCGCGCCTGTTCCAGCCTTTTGCACGCAAAATACAAAATGAGAAATTTATCCCTTATTTATGTCTTTTCCTGCGTGTAAAGTGCTTGGAAACCCCTAATACACCTGCCAGCATTGGTTGTGGTACCCTGTAGCTTGTTAAAGCTCACTCTTAGCTGCTTTTTGTAGGCATAGTGTCATTTTTACTTCAAGTTTATTTTTGAAAAGTTCATACATAGTTTAATTGGGGGGAAAATAACTCGCATTCCCAAAAAAAATTATGTTTTGAAAATTTTGGTACTTACACACCTAGATAACTAGCCAAAGTAAGTGGCCCAAGACCACACATGCATAGCTAGTTTTCTTTTTTCTAGTGTACAAGTTTTAGTTTAGTTCAATTTTTGCAATAGGAATTTCAGGACTACGATTAAATTGTTTATAGAAGAGCAAGTAATCTCTGCTACCTTTGCACCCTCCGGTGAACCTAGGTAAGCATATGAACACTCCCTATTCACAATTCGCCATCTCCATATAGTTGGTCACATAGACTAACTAGAAAAAATAGAAAGCATCCTATTATCTGCACATGTTTTTATTTTGAGCCAGGAACAATACAACATAGTTTAAATAGGGGATTTTGTAAAGGATCATCAACTATCCACACATTCAAAATATGTTCTTGTCTACTTTGTGCTCACACACACTCACCCACTAAGTGAAGCAAAGACACCTAAAACTAACTTAACCAAACTCACTAAATTCTCACCACATGGGCCACAAAAGAATTTATAGCTTAAGTTAGGATCAAGGTGGTAGGCATCCAATAAGTCACCTTGATCATACTTCATCTTGAAACATATAAGTTGTCTATTTAGGGATCTTCAAATCCACCTATCATCCCAAGGCAAAGAAAACCCGAGCGCGACAAAGACCCGTTTCAGAGGGGGTTAGGCTTAGGCGCAATGCGGGCATGTATCAATCAGGGCTACCTGATTTGGATGATACTCAGTACTGTTAGATGACTACCAAGAAGCCCAAGACTCGAACTCTCACGTGGGATGGTGGTTCTTAGTGGCCAAAAACTAAGGCATCCTTTTCCCTATAGGTGACGGTGCAGGAAAGCGCCAAACTCTCAACCCTTACCTTGGTGGATTTTCTTCGGCTGACTTGGGTGTCGCCAGCTCTTACGAGACGTTGTGCCAGCACTCACAAGAAATCTTCTCAAGGCCCAGTTAAATTTGAGTGTGAGAGGACGAATAGGTCTTCTAGGATTTTTAGTATCATACGAAAACAAACAAAAACCACTTTTTTGATTGCTTGATCACATAGCTTAATTTAAAGGGAAAATTTGTTTTATTTTCGCTTTGTTTTTGTTGGAGAGGTAAATCCCCTCTGCGGACAGAGGCGATCCCTACTAGCCCATATCGGGTCTAGCAACAACCGATTCACGCTAAGACACAAGTTCCTAATTACAAAAGACCAAGATACGACAAGAGGCCTACCTTAAGTCCTACGCTGTTGTCGTTCGCAGAGAAGATGGCGTTTCCATCTCTCATTTTGGCAGATCACAATTCTCCCGATAGGCGCCTTCAAACACCTGCACGTACAAGAAGAAATAAAAAACACACAAGCGTAAAACCTAACACGTGCAATTATGTATCAGTCAGAGAAGATACAACTCATAACATAAAACATGAACATCTGAGTGGAACCATAATCGAAGTCGTTTATTATTAATCAGAACAAAGAAAGATACAACTTGAGATCTAACGTTGGATCTTCCTTCAACGGGTTGACAAAGGAGTAAGTCTCGGTAAAGCTCGTCGGGAATGGGACAAGTATCTCCCTCTTCGGCTATCTGACGATAATCTCCTTACTATTGATTCAGCTCTATTCAGGCTAGCTTGCAAAGGGAAAATGACAAGCTTATATAGATGGTGGAAGGGGATTTGGGATCCCTACAATGGTGGGATTGGCCCTATCCTCAAGGGAGCTTCCATGATAGGTGGAAAACCACTTCCCCTACATGGATATCCGGATAAAAACCTCCCAACTCGTTTTAGAGACTCGTTCAGGAGTTGGTTGGAATCAAACTTCCGCCATTTATTTTTAAAAAAAATTCCTTATTAAGCCTGGCGTGGGTGATACACTAGGACAGAGCGCCAGTTGGAGTGCCCTCTTTGGTGGATTTCCCCCATTGGCACGAGGGTTGAACTAGCTAGTTGCGCCAAGGCCAAAAGGGCTATTTTTAGGGCTTTTCACAGGAAATTGTCTTCAGGGGAATGATTTTCCTTGTCAAGGGGGATGCCATGAAAGTGGTTTCAGGTCATGTCACTGCTCACAGGTCACGGAAGAGGTCCTCCAATGTGCGGGATGGGGATTACAGGGATGGTGACAAATTACTATGTAACAGATGCCCCCTAAAGCATGAGGCCTGAAAGAGAGAGAGGGGTGAAATTCTTTACGAGAACATGTCCAACTGAAAACACTGCCATCGGAAAACCTGCGTAGGAAAATACAACTAATATCTCAAATACATGATATATGTGGTATGGGCACAGCCATCCATAACATAATATACAATAATCAAGATCTAAGGCATGGATGCAGCCATTCAGTAAGGATCGATAAATAGACTCAGGCATGGTCGCAGCCATCCAATCAATGAGTCATGCAACCAATCATAATAATCCACAAAATTGCAGCCTGGATTCCAACAGACAAAATCCAAGGTCTTTTGCTCCATCTTGACCTGAACAGAGTACAAGTCCAAGAATGTGAATATGTTAGCTGAATTCGAACATGCAAGAACATCGTCTGATTACCAGCCAATGACGAAAGTTGTTAACAGATGCGAGAGGAACCACCAATAATGACAATGGCCCTCAAGGTACTACAGGTACAATCCACGGAATGTGAACAATGAGCTAGCATCGAACACCCATAGAATCATCCGATCGAAGGTCAATGATGAAAACCTTGTGTCGGATGCAAAGAACCTGCCATTGAGGCATGCAGGCTCCAAGGTACCGGAAGGGAGTCTCTAGATCACCTTCTTGGATAATGAGCTGAAGTCGACAAGAAGTGACCTTGATCGAAGGTGGGCCATAGTGTTTCCCACATCATCGACACGAGACAGAGGAACATAATATTTGTGAATCAGGATCAGATGAGAATTAGAGGAAGGTTGAAACTGCAGAGGTCAACTTCTCTTGAACATATCGGCGGCACGACAGTGGATTTGGCAGTATTTGACATCAAAATATCAAAGAGCAGATGAGAGGTCAAAATGGATTGCCCAAACCCACGGAGGCAAGAAAAAAATGAGATGAGATGTCCCCAACCCGACACAAATGCAGACAAGTGCCATGTTCAAGAGTGACATACTGCCGACACGACGACAATACTGGTTCCATTTTTCCCCACCATTTCTGGCAAGTACCCCAATTATTTTTGAAAACAAGATTGAAGGGGATAGCATATGCTTGTAATATAAGTTCGTCCTTCGAACGAATCCATCCTAGTACATTTAACGAGCCCTAGGAAGGAAGAACTCGAATATCGTCATTACGACTGAATCTGATGTCATCAAGGTTTAACGAGTCTAACAAAGGGAGAACTCGACGTCTTTTCATGTTTAGAGTGTTTGAAAAGACAGCGGAAAAGTAAACTCCAAAAGTCCCTTTTCATAAATATTTCCTCAGATCCGAAAAGGTAGAAAACTATGTCTGAGAAAACCTCTTAGTCGCTATAGGCTAGGGTATTCCTTTTTCGTAAATAATCTATCCCAGCCCGAAAAAGGGGTAAACGTATACTGGGTAGAGGTTGTTTCGTAGCCACTTTAATGAGATCAAAACGACAAGCGACTTGGCAATCTTTTCATGTTTAGAGAGTCAGAAAAGAGCTGAAATATGACTCCCGAAATGACTTTTTCATGTTTTTACCGAGTCCGAAAAAGTATAAAATACAACTCGTATCACTGTCCAAGCTGCGTAAAAACCTGTTGCTGCACATGAAAGCGAGTGTAAAATCCATTTTTCGACAAAATATATTAAAATATTGGGGAAAATGACTTTCAAAACCTAATTTGACTTTGAAAAGTTATAAATATGCCAAAAATAGTAAAACATATTCACTTTTACTTTTTACCTCATTTGGAGAGCAACAGTGAGCTTTTGTTGTGAAAACTTGCAGCGGCAATTGTGACTAATCCAGTACATCGTTCCGGTTCTCGTTCATTCCAGGTAAGAAGCGCTCCCCTTAGCTTTGTTTTGATTTATTTTTTGTAAATTTCCATTATGTGTTCGATCTCTGGGGGAACCCTTTGCAAAATTAGGGCTCCGCCAATTAGCGCGGGTATCGGGCATGGTCCTGTGCCAATTGGCTCCTTTTTGCAAAGGGGTCGTGCCAATGGCGCAACTCAAATTTCCACCTTATTTTATCAAAATTTGAGCCACTCAAATGAATTTTTGAGTGTTACAGAGATCTAATAAGGTATTTTTGACCATGTTGGTGTAGATATCCAGCCACAATGGTGATTGAGTGGAAGGAGAGAGAGCATGGGGAAGATGATGAAATGGCCATGAAAAATGAGGCTTACATGACTACCCTCTGGGACTGTGGTCCCAAGAAGTTCTTCCTCACACCATGTTTGAGAGCTCAACCTGAGATATTGCAATATTTGGTTAGCATATGGGACGAGAACGAAGAAGTGTTCAAGCTCCAAGACCAAGTACTAGAACTTGAGGTCTTTGATGTTTATTTCATAACCGGATTGTCACGCAGAGGCATAGTGCCAATCATGACAAGTAGTAGACCTTTTGGAGAAAAAATGGAGATGGTAATGGCGAGAGTGTGCCCAGGGGCACAGACAAGATCGGGCAGTGGGGAAGTAGACATCCACATAGTCCGCGATCTAGCACTCCAAGTAGTGCTTCACACCATTACGCGGACTGCGGGGTCGCAAGCACCGCATGAGGCAACCAAAGCATAGCTCCTACTAGCCTTCGAATGCATGAACCCTACACTTTTTGATTGGGCCACTTCCGTAACAACAAACATCAAACGGAAACTGACAAAGTGCAAGAAGGCCAAACTGAAATAGTTTGGGTACGGTTCCATTCTGGTGTCATTCATTCTAGAATGATTACCAATTTTCCAAGGCCAAGGGGCGATAGTTGCCGAGTCGTCATTGAGGGAGCCGAGGATGGCTCGATGGGCGGCACTCATTCCCAGATTAGGAGGGTGCCAGTAGATTTCCTAGAGGCCCGATTTTTTTGTATGGCTACGGCGTCAGCTGATTGTAGTTGAGGATTGGTCCTACGCTGGTACCGACTTCATGGGAGACCCAAATCTTCCACTCCCAAAGGGCGAGGACTGGGACAAGGAGCTGGGTAAGACTCTTTTTAATTTTTTATGTATTTATGATTCTTTTGTGATACATGCCTATTCTAAAAATAGTTCTATGTGTATGCAGATGTTGGCCCAGAGAGGCCCACGGGCTTGTCGCCCATTGCACGGAGGACCCCTCTTGCACATGACCCTCAAGCTGAGGGTGGCGAAGGGAGAGAGCTAATCCAGAACCTGGAGGGCATCGCCTGGGAATCCCAGACTATGCCCGGCTAGCAGACGTCTCGATGGCTTACCAGAGGCACACTGTGGGGGTGCCTAGTTTCCTCCACCGATTACTGAGGCGATTGGTGCGCGCGGTGGCATGCTACCACGAGCACCATGTTGATTAGTCATCTAGGGCTTTTATATGCATATTTTTGAGAGACATGTTGTCTCTGGCTATTATTAAAACAGACATGTATATTTTTTGATTTTATGTGATGTACACAAACTGAAAACTATTCAACACACACACACACACACACATATATATATATATATATTTCTGGATGGATCTTTTTACATGTGATGATGTTTTTACAAGTTTTGCAAATGTCTATCTAAAACCAAATTAGCTACTGCATCTGTTAACGCATTCATGTGTCTGGGTATATGTTGATATGTAATGTAATCAAAATTTCTTTCCCGTAAATGAATACATAGATATAGACGTAAAATGGATGGATTTCTAACTGAATAATGACCATTAAGTTGTAGTACTACAAGCTGTGAGTCCAGATACACAAGCAAAGCATGAATATCGAGGTTAGCAGCCTCGTTTAATAATTCCAAAACAGCACTATACTCTGCAACATTATTTGTGGTAGGCCCTAGACAAACACCTTGCAAATTAACCAACTCACCAGCAGGATCGTAGATTACCCAGGCTACCGAAGACAGATTCCTGGTACTGCGGGAGGCACCATCTGCGAAACTGACAAAAGGAGTAATAGACATCTACACAGTCAGGAAGACCCAATCAGCAAAAAAATGCTTACAAAGCACACCACACCACACATGCACAAAAATGAAAACACTCACTTATGTACACACACACCACACAAGAATAACTCAAGCGTAGTACTTTTTTAGGTACAGCCCATTCCTAGGTTGTGCCAAAGGAACTCCTTCGTAGTCGATAAGCTCATAGGCCCCATTTTTTAATACTCGTTTAACTATATAGGGCCCATGCCACATGGGCTAGAATTTTCCTGCTCCAATTTTATCGTGTGCTTGGTCATATAGGAGGATGAGGTCCCCTTCAATGAAAGAGTGTGGAGAAACCGATTGATCGAAGTGGGATTTGACCCGCTTTTTTTGTGCCTCAATAACAAAGGCGGCTAAGCAATGGGTTTCATCCAGTCATTCCAAATACAAGAGACGTTCTTCCTCCGGAGAAGTGTCAGGAAACAGTTCCATAGCCAACTTCAGGGAAGGAATTTCGTATTCAACCGGGAGATTCGCTTCCAAACCATACACCAATTGGAAAGGTGTGAATCCGGTTGCGTTCTACAAACGTTCGATAAGCCCAGAGAGCTGAGAAAAATTGGAGATGCCAGTTGGATTTGTGGATACCAATCGTTCGTTGAAGCATTGTGACCAAAACCTTGTTCACAGCCTCAACCTGGCCATTCGCCTGGGGGTAGTATGGCGTTGAGCTATCATGGCGTAAGCCCAACTTTGATGTCAGCTCAGCCATCATGTAATCCCGAAAATGGGTGCCATGATCGGTGACAATGGCTTGAGGGACTCCGAAATTCATAATAACATGGTTGAAAAGAAATTGGGCAGTTGTCTTATCATCGGCAGCTAATGTAGGCATCGCTTTGGCCCACTTAGTGAAGTAGTCCACGACAACGATTATATAAGCATGCCCCCCAGCCGAGTGAGGGTTACATGTCATAAAATCGACGCCCCATTTAGCAAAAGGGCCTACAGTAATGATAGGATGCAAGGGTAGGGGTGGCGTGCGCATCTTGCGCTGAAAGACCTGGCATGCATGACATTTTCGGACTGCAACAATACAGTATTTGAATATAGACGGCCAGAAGTAACCTGCATGCAGAATCTTCTGGGCGTTGGCATATCCGGACATGTGACCGCCACAGGCGCCACTGTGACAGTCATTCAAGACTCTCTCAACCTCTTCCAGGGTCAAGCACCGATGGAGCACCGAATCAACTCCGACACTATACAAGGTATCTCCTACAATGCGGTATGGTTGATATTGATGCCGAATCTGTCGTCGAGCATCTTTTGTCAATTCAGACCAGAACGTGGATGTTTGAAGATACACGATAATGTCACTGTACCATGGGTCACGAGTGCTGATGAGAAAGAGTGTTTCATCTAGGATATGATCCTCGGATTGGGATGGAACGAAGTCTGTCGAGAGAGAGCAAATAAGATCAACAAAAACCAATGATTTCATCGAATTAGCAATGGTGAACTCTAAATCGAACTCTTGCAGGATTACGATCCATTTGAATTACTTGCCCCCCAGCAATTGTCGAGACAATATATACATCATGGGGTTGCAGTCAGAAACCACGGTTACGGTACGCAACAGGATGTAATGGCGGAATTGTTGAACGGCCTAAACCGCATTGAGCGCCAACTTCTTGACATGAGCATAGCGTGTTTCTGTGTCAAGAATATTCCGAGATAGATAGTAAACTATGTGTTCATTTCCATCGTCGTCATCCTGTACTAAAACCATAGCTATCGTGCTAAATGCAGCGGCCAAATAAAGGGTAAAATCGCGATGATAGTTGGGAGGAGGTATCAGCGGAGCGTTAACGAGCAATTTTTTAAGCTTATCAAAATATTGTTGGGCAATCTCGTCCCAATGGAAGGGAACGTCCTGTTTCAAAAGTCACGTAAAGCCCTTGGCCACTTCCGCATAATTCGGAATGAAGCGTCGTAGGAAGTTAGCTTTCCCCTACAGACTCTGCAGTTGATGTAATGAGGAAGGGGATGGGAGGTTAACGATGGCCTCGACCTTGAGGGGGTCAAGGTGAATTCCATCTTTAGAGACGATGAATCCCAAAAGACAGCCAGAATCCACGCAGAAGATGCACTTATGATGATTGAGCCTAATATTGTAGCATCTTCAATGGAGGAAAATCTGGCGGAGGTGTTCAGGGTGGTCCTCGCGCCGAGCTGAATGGGCCGGAAAATCATCCAGATATGGCTGAACAATATGGCATATGTCGTGGAAAGCATAATACATAGCACGCTGGAAGGTGGCTCCAGCATTTTTTAAGCAGAACGAGAGATTTTTGTAAGCGAAGGTACCCCACGGACAAATAAAGGCAGTCTTGTGTTGATCAGCGGGTAAAATATTGATTTGATTGTACCCATAGAAGCCACCCATAAGGGAATAAATCTCACTCCCTGCACATTCATCAATGATTTGATCTATAAAAGGAGTGGGGTAATTGTCCTTAGGACACGCCCGATTGATGTCTCGGTAATCAAAATAGACCCGTATAGTGCCCTGTTTCTTATCTACAGGGAGAATATTTGAAACCCATTCTGTGAGGGGAATAGGATAGATAAAGCCCGCGTTAAGAAGTTTTTCAACTTCTGCCTTAATAGCTGCGGCTTTCCGGGGATGCACTGGGAGTAGGCGTTGACGCACTGGTTTCGCACCCAGATAGGTAGAAATATCGTGCACGACTATGTTGGGATCAATCCCAGGCATCTCTTCATAGGGCCACATGAAAACATCTCTGAATTCATGAAAAAGGTTTGTATAAACTTGTATCTCTTCATGAGAACAAGTAACTCCCACATGAATATTCTCGACTACCCCCGATTTGACAGAGATGTCGATTGGCATGGTTTGAGTGATATTACTCAGGTTTCCTTTCGAAAGGACATCATGAGTCAATATCAATGTTTGAAGAGGCGAAGTGGGAACCTGAGATGCGAAGCGCTCTAGAAAATCAGACATTGCCCCCAGGCCAGGCATGAACGAGGAACGATGATGTCCATCGCTCCACGGTAGATCTTCAAGAGACATTGTTTCAACAATAGCTTCATCGAAAGGGAAAATTTCTCTTAAAGGGTTAGGAAAATATGCATCGTCGAGCCAAGGGGATTGAGAATATATATCCAGAGCCATGCTCGCAGGAGCATGTTCAGGAGGAGGATCAGATGCAGTGACGATTTTGCAATAATTAATCTCAACTGTAGTTAACGGCATCGATTCTCTGAAAGAGGTCACCTGTTCAGGAGAAGGAATGATCCAAGGGTCGTCGGACCTAGAGACCATATTAACTTGAATGGTGTGTGGTGGTGGCGCGAGAAAAATACCCATGAGGACAGGGTCCTTGAAGAGACCGGGTCCTACACTGTCAGGGGGATTGGGGATTTGATCCACGTAAGGAACATTGTTCTCAGAGGATGAGGTGAAGAATGAAAACTGATCCACAGTGATGATTTTTCCCTCATGAGGGAACTTGAGAAGCCGGAAGAGGGTGGACGGCATGCACAGCATGGCGTGGGTCCAACTATGGCCAAGAAGTAGATTGTAGTTAAGCTTGGCGTCAACCACTTCTACTTCTACGTTGACTATCTTCCCCTGTAACGTGATTGGAAAACTCTTAAGAACACCCAAGGGTTTAGATTCCCGACCATCGAATGCATCTAGGGCATTGGGAGATGATGTAAGAGCCGGAGAGCTAATGGCCTTCCAGCAGGCGAATGACATAACACAGGTGGAAGAACCTTCATCTACAACGGCTCTATGGATGTTGAGGCCATTGATCCCGACTTGGATAACAAGAGCGATTTGATGTGGAATTCGGGGGACAAAATTTTCTAGGTTGAAGGTGAGAAGATTAGAATTGGCGGGATCAATTCCATCAATTGCAGAAAACAGAGCTTTTCGTTGCAATGGGCAACTTTGAAGCACTTCCAATGTATAAATTGCAGAAGGCGCCTGAGCCAAATCCTCAACAATACTGTAATGCTGAGTGGCACGGGCATTTGAGTTGTAGGAAGAATTTCGCAGAACACCTTTAGAAGGTGGCCTCACAACAGGTTGAGCGTTGGGCTTCTCAATTTCTGAAGGACCAGAGACAGGTGGGGGAGGTGGGCCATCGATGACTTCCTTCCCAGCTGCCTGGTGTTATCCAGCATAATCCTTCGAACATGTATCAATTGAGACAAGTGCAGCACCATTCAACATAAAGACCTGGGACCCAAACGGTACAAATGGTGAAGGCTGCTCAACCATCTAGGTCTGCTGAGACGGGAATGGTTCTTTGAGAACTACTGGAGTCCCTTTGGAGCCTTTCAGAAGTTGACTAACTTTAGATCGTCGGGGAAAATCTTTGGTATAATGGTCTCCTTCACAGATAAGGCAAGGGTACTTCGGTTTACGTTGGGAACCGTCATCAGTACGAGGTTTAGAAGACTCTGGTTTTAGGGCATCGGGTTTGGATTTTCCTTTTCCCTTCTTCTTTCCTTTGGAGGCCTTTTCCATAGGATTAGCCTGAACGGCGTTGACCTCTGCAATCTTACCAGAATCCGAAGGGGCGGGAAAAGCAGAATTATTGGAAGAATTGGACTTTTGCTTCCCATTTAAAGATTTCCGAGAATTTTGAGAAACGGAACCAATAACACCGTCCACTTCTGGGGTAGGTGTTTCTTTAGAGGTTCCTAGCTATGGAGCATCAATCAAAATATCATAAAGCGTGACAGACTGAGAGTACACCAGATCAAGGTACTGGGCACGCGCGATGGCTTGTTCTTCAGTCACACATGCCACCATAGCAATATCTTGAGTGATCTTGTTAACGAAGGAGGTGGTCAACCAATGAGTTAGTAGCTGATCAGGTATATCAAACTTGATCAATCTACGATGACGTCGCCACTCATGAATGTGATCAGATATGTGGGTGGCTTTATCCTGCTTCAAAGAAGTTAGGAGATGCGTCCCGGCTTCATACCAAACCGGTAACTGGAAATGAGTTAGAAAATCCATAGCTAACATATTGAAGTCTTGAAATATGCCACGGGGAAATTCTATATACCACTTAGCGGTAGCACCGGTAAGAGTGCGCTGGAAGAGGCATAGACGAATCGAATCATCCACCCAAGAGTTGGACAAACACCATAGATGGTAGGTCATTACATGAGCTTGGGGGTCCTCTCCAGCTTTACCTTCAAACTTAGGATAGTCATCGAGTACCTTGGTAAGAACCAAAGCCCAATAAGGATTGTGGAGAATCGGATCATTGGTTAATTTAGAAATGTCCGGTAATTCCAAGGTGGCCAAGAACGGCAATTGTGGATTGAAAGGCATGCCAGGCCCTCGATAAGGACCTGTACCTGTACTCCACCCTGGTTGAGCATATCCTTTCCCCCATTGGTTCTGGCCTAGGGGATTCTGACCATAGGGGGTATAGGTCATATAATTAGTCTGATACAATTGCTGATAACCAGTGTATGGGGGTTGATAACCGGGGTATGGACCCTGATTATATGTTGGCCCTGTATGAGCCGCATATGGATTTTACTGCTGAGTATAGGTATAGCCTAGTTGTTGAAGATAATAATTAGAACCTTAGGGCGGGTTGTAAATCGGTCGAGATTAACCTTGAAGATAATAACTGCCTTGGGGTTGAGCAGGTTGTTGGTAAGTGGAGCCCTGCTGAGCCTGATAAGTGGGGCGCACAGGCAGATTCTACTGTGGGATAGAGTAAACCTGTTGTTGAGCAGGGTTGACAGGATGGGTAGGCTGGCCTGGCTGGATAGGTTGATCTGGCTGAATGGGCTGCCCTGGTTGAACAAGGTGACCCGGCTAAATGGGTTGTCCTGGTTGAACAGGTTGTCCCGGGTGAACAGGTTTCACTGGTTGAACAATTTGATATGGCTGATGAGGGACACCAGGTTGTGCCGAATGAGCAATTTGGCCTGGTGGTGTAATAGGGCCAGGTTGTGCCTGATAACCAGTTTGACCTGCAACAAGACCATAAGAGGGCCCTAGTTGTGCAACATTTAAACCAATAGGAAACTGAGGTTGAAGAAGTTGCACCATAGGTTGAGAGGGTTGGATTTCCCCCCCAAGACCCTACAACGGCCCCAGCTGGTACCCCGGTTGACCTGTGGGTCCTTGAGGTTGCCCTGGTTGGACCACAGGGTGAGGCTGTATAGGTTGACCTTGAGGGTTGTAGGATTTTCCTTGCGGACCGTATAACAACTCCTGTTGGCCCGAAGGTTGGCCCTATAAGGGTTGTCCTTGCGGGTCATAAAGATAACCAGGCTGGCTCGAAGGTTGGCCCTGAAAGGGTTGTCCTTGCGGGTTGGAAGGTTGCCCAGCCTGGGCAGACAGAAAACCTTGAACATACTGATAAGCCTCTGGAGCAGGAAAATGTAGAGGGTTTCCCTACTCATCGTATTGATATGGAAAAATGTAGACGGGTGTACCATCTTGTGCATAATGCGAAAAATTAGGACAGTTGGGATCTTAGGAGGATTGACCGACCTCGGAGTTCGATTGCTGTAGAGACAACCGATACTCCTCAGGAGAGATGTTCTCTGGAATAGTAGATGCTATGTAGATGTCTTCGGGAAGTGACGCAGTCCTTACGAATTGAGTAGTAGCAACGGGTGTAGACGTGGCCACACAGATAGTGGGCCTAACAGGTACTGATGTGACCTGAGGAGATGACATGAGGGGTGTCCTTGGAGACATCCCCAACGAAGGAATAATTGGCCTCGTAGAGGGATTTGATACTCCCATACAGGCGACAGCGGTCAGAATCTAACTTAAGGATCTATACCCTGCTGGAAGCGAAGGACTAGGCGAAGACATGACAGATAACTCGGGGTTGTCTTCTGGTAACAGCTGGTAATCTTCACTAGATGTGGGGATTTCCTCACTAGGAGAAGGACTGGATGAGCCCATATCTGAACCTGCCGCTAGATCTTCTAAAAGACGGCGAGGACTAGGAGGAATAGCAGCATCTATGAAAGGCGAACCCGATGTAAGAGGAGGGAAATATTCCCCTACTCCAAATCCAAACCAAGCGTTGGATAAGGGCCAATTGAATTCAACTGGTCCTCCAAAGGGAAGCTCAGATAGAACCGGTCCCCCGTCGAGAAACTCGAAGACAATGTACTGTTGAGGTTCAGCAGAGGATTGAGAGACCTCTGATGAATCATCTGTGTAAGGACTACCAGTAGACAAAACTGAGGGTTCTGCCACTATGAAAGTAATGACAAGAGGAAGAGATCAAACCAAAGCACATGGGCTAAAAACCAAGGCACACAATCAAACGGCCAACAAGCAAACTCTAAAAGGGCGTGTGATCACAGGTGATTTATTTTACCACATTGAAACATAGAAACTTCACCATTTCATGTTTTAAGAGTTGATAAATGGATAAAAGGTGACTCTATCTCTTTCAATTTTGAAACAAGCGTGAAAGGACAAGTGCTTGATGATCCTTTCAAATTTAATGAGTCAGAAAAGATAAAAATGACTACTCTGGAACTCTAGGCAAAGGGTGTACCAGATATCCATGAACTGTAATATACAACTTGGTTTCAAAATGAAAAACAAATCAACCAAGGACTTGACGTACGTGCAGGAAATCTCCTCGAATGTTGTGTTCGGTGTATCACGGGTATAAGGTGGCAGACTCGGCTTCCTACGAATAAAGGATAGCAACCTAGTGGGGTCTCCCTTTATATACACGACGGTACGGGGAGCACAAGTCCGTACTAGTGCTGTCTAAATCCAAGAGGAAAATGACAGCTACTAGGTTTAACGATGCCGGAACACGTCACTAGCCTAGACCTCTAAATATTTCGTTAATGTTTCAATGTTGCCTTAAGGTAAATTGAATAAATTTTAATTTTGATCTTCAATTATGTTTCAATTTCTAGGCCCTACCAAATGTTATGTCTCAAAATCTCCTAAATGCACACTGCATGCCACAATGTATCATTTCGTTCGATGAATAGCTAACTACGGGAAGGTTGAGAGCTTTCACACAATAACAAAATGATCACAAAACAACCACTAGTGTCTCTAATGAAGTCTAACGGAAACTAAAAGCCTTTCTTTTAGAGTTATAAATCACTAATAACACAGAAAAGATTTAATTTACTTTAACTAATCAAAAGAAAAAGAGATTTTTTTGTATTTTCAATGTTTAAGAGCAAAGTGCACTAAACAAAATGAAAACTAATGAAAAGAACAATTTGACAAGTGACAACAAAAGAGCAAAGACAAGCAAGTTTCACTCAATGCAAAACACACAATCAGACCTCAAATTGATAAAGAAGTCCCTCAAATCGAAAGGAATCCCAAAGACTCAAATGAACAGTGTAATCTAGGCCCAAAACGAGACAAAGCGGAATTCGAATGAAGAAGAATCCAATCACTCAAATAATGCCACAAAACAATGGACAACCACCAAATGAATGCAGAGAAGCAATAATGAAATTGACTGATAAAACGAAGACCAAAAACTCCTACGGGAGGCTCGACACACTATAGCACCTAGATGCCCTAGGGCTAGAATGTAAAATCGATAGTAGAGGGCAAAAAACCGGAGGATGAAGGTCACACTCAGTCAAACAAGGCTCCAGAACATTCAGGCAATCGAAAAAATGACACCAAAACCACAGACCAAACTCAGAAAGCCTAAAAAGAAGCAAACCCTAGCACCTCACAGGATTGGCACGACTATCAGGCTGCAACTAGCGCCAGAACAGGATTGGTGCTGGGGATAAACTGGAAACATGTGCCAGCTAGTGCGACTATCAGGTCAAAAACCGCACCAGTCGAGTTTACTAATGCAAAAGATGAAAAAGAGCAATCAGGGAGCAGATCAGGGATGGTGAGGCTAAACAAAGGTTTAACACTGGAAAAGAGTGAACCAAAAGAGTTGATCAAGCAGGCAAAGACCAAAATAAACCGAAAAGACAAGACAAACTCCAATCAATGTCTCCCTAGCGGAGTCGCTAGTTTTTTGGAGAGGTAAATCCCCTCTGCGGACAGAGGTGATCCCTGCTAGCCTAGATCGGGTCTAGCAACAACCGAGTCACGCTAAGACGCAAGTTCCTAATTGAAAAAGACCAAGATACGATAAGAGGCCTACCTTAAGTCCTATGTTACTATCGTTCAAGGAGATGATGGTGTTTCCATCTCTCGTTTTGGTAGATCACAATTCTCCCGCTAGGCGCATTCGAACACCTGCACGTACATGAAGAAACAACAAACACACAAGCGTAAAACCTAACACATGCAATTATGTATCAGTCAGAGAAGATACAACTCATAACATAAAACATGAACGTCTGAGTGGAACCACAATTGAAGTCGTTTATTATTAATCAGAACAAAGAAAGATACAACTGATCTCTGACGCTAGATCTTCCTTCAGCAGGTCAATAGAGGAGTACGTCTCAGTAAAGCTCGTCGGGAATGGGACAAGTCTCTCTCTCTTCGGTTGTCTGACAATAATCTCGTTACTATTGATTCAGCTCTATTCAGGCTAGCTTGCAAAGGGAAAATGACAAGCTTATATAGATGGTGGAAGGGGAGTTGGGATCCCTACAATGGTGGGATTGGCCCTATCCTCAAGGAAGCTTCCATAATAGGTGGAAAACCACTTCCCCTACATGGAGATCTGGAGCCAAACCTCCCAACTCGTTTTAGAGACTCGTTCAGGAGTTGGTTGGAATCAAACTTCCGCCATTTATTTTTTTTAAACAATACTTATTAATCCTAGCGTGGGTGATACATTGGGACAGAGCACCATTTGGCACGCCCTCTTTGGTGGATTTCCCCCATTGGCGCGAGGGCTAAACTGGCTAGTCACGCCAAATCCAAAAGGGCTATTTTTAGGGCTTTTCACAGGAAATTTTCTTTGGGGGAATGATTTTACTTGTCAAGAGGGATGCCATGAAAGTGGTTTCAGGTCATGTCACTGCTCACAGGTCACGTAAGAGGTCCTCCAATGTGCGAGACGGGGATTTCAGGGACGGTGACAAATTACTGTGTAACAGTTTTATGTATGTGACCATAATTTTGCTTTGATCATAGACTCTATCCTCTCAAATTTTCCAAAAACCAGACCTATTCGACACCAGGATGGACCCAATGGGGCCTCGCCAATCTAGGTGTCTTTTGGACCTCCCCCCATTACCATTAGGGGTTCCAGGTCTTTCGCCATTCAGGCATCAAAGATGGAAAACTACCACCATTATGGGTTCGTACTTTATTGGGGCAGCATTATTTGGGAACCCTAATCGATCTCCTAATGCCACACCACACACCACTCCTCCCATGACCCCTAGAGGGCAGAGGAGTGCATCCCATCCGGGAAGCCAGTCGAATACACAATAGGGCACGTCACAGACTAACCCTCTTCCTAACTAGAACTTTTTGTTTTCACATAGTGCAATGACGTCAACCTCCCAGTCACCTTTCTTAGCTTCGTTGAATCTACTTGATTTAACCAAGCTAATGAATGACCCCATCGCACACAATCCTACATGGCCTCCCATGCCCATGAAGCTCCCTTCAGATATTCAAAAATTTGAAGGCAAGCAAGTGGAAGACCCAAGTAATCATGTCATGACCTTTCACCTATGGTGCTCATCGAAAAATATCATTGACGACATTATTCGATTGAGATTATTTCAATGCACTCTTACAGGAGTAGCCGCGAAGTGGTACGTGGAGAAACCCTCTATTTCAAAAGGAACCTTTAGCGCCCTCGCTACTATGTTCCTAACATATTTTCAGTTACCCATTCACCATGATTCTGGAATGGAATTACTGACACATTTTAGACAGACCCCTGTCGTCCATATCTCGGACCATCTCCACGAATGGAAGCAGTGTCGCAGTTTATCTAAAACTAAACTCGACGATCAGCTTCTCTTAGATTTTTTCTTGAAAAATATTATGGCGGATATTTCAAATGATGTGGTGCAACAGAAGCCCATATCCAAAGAGGACACAATCAGCAAAGCCCAACATCTTTAGATAGTTTATACGTAGTCAGGATACATTTATAACATCCTACCTAACACCCCGCGCCTGCAAACTTATCAAGAATTTCTAGTCACGTTGAACTCTGCAGACAAACTAATTAGGTCATTGACCCAAGGTTACCTAGGCAGCAGCATTCAAAACCCTGGTTACACATACAATTCTACCCAGAACATACCTCAACCCGATTTTCAAATTCATCGTATGCCTTAGAAAAATTTGACCAATATGGCGCCAACGTATCACCACGGAGGACCTTATTCTCTAGCTTAGGGGAATCAGTATGCAGAAAGAAACATTGATGAAAGAGCTCCCCTCCAATAGCCAAGTGCAAACCAGGGACCGTGTTAAGCTCAGTCCCCAGCACACGACCCACTTATGCAAACCAATGCACAGGTGAACTTTGTGCAGTCATCCCAAAACCAACCACACCAATATAAATAGGAGAACTACCCTCCTAACGCGGTGAAGAAAAAATTCAAAAACAAGCCAAAAGGGAACCCTGGACAGGGGGGCAGCAATAAGCAGTGCCCACTGTGATCCCAGGCTCGAGGAAACTCCAACCGAAATTAGAACCAAGAGTTGAGAAATGCCCAATGGCAGAGCAAACGGCCACCTCATCGAACAAACCATTATTGTTCGATATGTGGTGAGTACAGCCACTATACTCACCACTGTCTCGAACTCGCTGAGCTGAAGAAGCTACAGAGTAACCGAGGACAAGGAGGATCTTCCCAGCAACCAGTTGTAATGCAAGAACCTTTCCCCATCAAGGGAAGGTAAGCACTCAGTAGCAAAATACAGAAAACTCCGAGAAAAGCAGCCATGAAATCTACATGACTATGAAGAGATGTTTTTCCAAACACGGAATCGCAATTACGACACCCCACCAGACACCAATATGTCAGGGGCATGTACCAGTGCACCGACTGCACCTTTGACCATTTCAAAGATGCCTATAGAACCATTGCCGAAAATGGCGAAGGGACCCAATAGGTGAGTAGAAACTATTCCAAAGTGGCCCATAATTATAGCATCGTGGACGATTTAGCACAATCTCCTGCTGCTATGTCAGGTTTGGAAGTATTGCAGTCATGCCCAAAACAACGGAAAGCCCTACTTTCCGCGTTAGGCGCTATTGACCCTATTGATACACACCTAATGGCTTTTGACTTAGACAAAGCCACCCCTATGCTTCCATCCATGGTCTCCTTCTACATACTAGTGTCAGTCCATAATATCACAATTCACCGATGTGTCATAGATGAGGGTACATCCACGTGCATCATGTCCAAAAAAAATTTGCAGAAGTTAGGTTTTCCCGAACTAAAACCCTTAGTCATCACGCTTCAAGAATACAATAGTCGTCCATCGATCCCTACCGGCCTCTACAAAAATGTCCCAGTCTGCTTAGCCGGAAATATGGTACACATAGACATTGAAGTCTTGGATGCTCGCTTGGAATACAATATACTCCTTTTGTGGAGTTATATGTACGCCATGTCTGCCATAGCCTCCTCCGTCTTCCGCATTATAATGTTCCCCCACAAGGACCGCATCATTACTATAGACCAACTAACGCATAGCGAGAAGCAACCCCTAACAAAAAATGATGTAATTCTACCTTATGTAGATGCATCCTCGGATGCTCTCTCACGGTACCAAGAATATCGCCCCGACCAATTCAAACCATCGTCCGTTCTAGGGTCATTCCTAGGAGATCCTCCCATAATCCCTGAGTCATCACCTGATGTCACAGGGGCTCCGGTGTGCATGATGTCCACATCAAGTGCCGAAGCTAGTCAATACACGGACACAAGTAGTAATGGCACCAAGTCGTCGGTCACGGCAGCCTCTCTAGCCTACGTCGCCTCCCAAACCCCTTTCTCTACCCCACACCTAGTTTCGTCTCCCAACAAGTTTTGGCAACACTAGTATTACCCAAAATATCATTGGAAATCCCATTTTGGTACCTCGTTCCCCCTGCAAGAACAGGATCCACCCACGTTACTGCCACAGGATTGAAGCCCCTCAGTCCCGAGGAGGCCCCACTCATCTAAGAAACAGTCGAAACCACCCCTGCAAAGGAAATTCCCATTGTAAAACTAGTGATTACGGCTAAGAAAACTAAGAAAAGAGGAAAGAAGATGGTGCCCCCCGCCATTCAATGGGAATCACCAGTCTATGCCATATGCAACGTAATAGGTCACCCTACCCATATCTATCCAAACTAGATGAATTAAAAGCACTCCTTGGATCTGAGACACACATCGCGACACCGTGTTCCCGCAAAAAGAACCTACCACCAAAGGTAAAGGCAAAGCATTGCATACCAATCACACATGTGCTCTTTGCAGCAACTACGGGCACTATACCCACCATTGCTGAGAGATATCACGATATAGGGATGTCTTACATGCCATCGAGCAGTCCTATCAAGAGGATCCCTCCACCCAGGCATCCAGAAATGAACCTCATACCATCCTATACCTACAGGAGGAACAACAGTCACCAGAAAGACAGCCATTTGTCCCTCCTCCCCCCAAACCACCATACACCAACCAGGGACAGGGGAACCTGGTTGCCTCATCCTCTTGAGTTATCACGTGCGTCAATTACTGCAGACGATTTGATCAAGTCTTTGACCCAAGGTCACCTCGGTAGTAGTAATCTGTATTTGGGGAGTTACCAAGCACGTCGTCTACTCCAGACGGTTTGATAAGGGCCTTTGACCCAAGATCACCTAGGCAGTAGTAGCACCCATGATACTCAGAGAGTTGCCAGGTATGTAGATTCTGTAGATGGCTTGATCGGGTCTTTGACCCTAGATATCCTAGGTTGCAATAAAAACCAGGTAGGTAGATCTTGTAGATGGATTGATCAGGTCTTTGACCCCAGATCTCCTAGGCAGTAGTAACACCTAGGTAGGTAGATCCTGCAAACGGCTTGATCGAGTCTTTGACCCAAGATCACCTAGGCAGTAGTAGTACCATGCGCATCAATCTTGCAAACATTTTGATTGGGTATTTTTCCCAAGATCACTTAGGTAGTAGTAGTACTATGCACGTCGATTATGTAGACGATTTGATTGGGTCTTTGGCCTAAGGACACCTAGGCAGCAGTAATCAAATACCCTGGATACTCATAAGATTCTACTCATAACGTATCACAACCTAGCTATCATGAAAGTCACCACGGCACTCATATACCAACTAGGGACAAGGGAACCGATATCCCCCATTTCTCGCACAGAATGGACCATTGGCACAACGTAATGCACCAGTCAATCTAGTGCAACCTTCCTAGGCTCATCAAAATCCATACAACCAGGAGAATTATGACAACCGTCCAAATGCTGCAAAAATAAGTTGAGGAACAAAAAAAGGGAGATCTTGGAGAGGGGACAGTAACCAGAAACTCCCCCCGTGATCTCAGTCTGGGGGCAACCCCAACTGAAATCAAAACTAGGAGCCAAGTAACAACTCCAAAGGGAAAATTGTAGCCTTGAGTATCTGATCACCAGACCGAAAGCAACATTGTGATCAGCACTCCATAACACCCAAAGGCGATGCCACACATTCGCACTCCCGAAAAAATAATTTTTCAGCACCGGCAGGTATGCCCTCTCTCATCTTCTTTTTTAAATCTCATGATTTTCAATAAATTTTGATAAATAAGATGCTTTCACTTGAGGTAGTTGTTTTTGCAGGATAATCTTGCAAAACCATTTGCAACTCCATTTACAGAAGTTCCAGAGCAGGTATCATTCTACCCCCAGCATGATAGAGTCCTAGAAAACTCTGCATATCCTGACATTATTTCTCCATCAGAAACAAAACATAGGATCCTCATATCCGAACATGTTTATCATCACCTCACCCTGCACATGAGACCATATATCACAACAAAATTGATTCCATGGCCATACCACCTTAATCCGGGAAGCGCCTCATGCCCATCCATCCACCATGCATAAGGAAAATTTTACCACACAAGCTAAACCCCCTTCCCGGACAATCAGGTTGTATAAGCATATCAAGAGCGCACCACCGCGCCTCACATTTGGCCCACCATACCTCCACAACATAATCCCATCTACGATCATTTCTCATCCGCTTCATCAACCCCGCACATGAGACCAACCAATGGGACCCCCACCCTCAGCAAAACACCTTCCTCACAACATCAGTGAGCGAACACTTTCATGTTTTGGGGTACTCGTCTTTGTGTTTTGTACAAACCAAACCCCATTATTTTATTGTTTTGGTAAGTCTAAAAAGACCTAGAACGGTGCACTACAGCCTTCACCCTCCATCCATCTTTTCCTCCCATGGTAGAAATCCCTAAACACCCTTGGTCGAAGTATTACATTCCATGCACAAGCCACCTTGACATTCATAGCCAGTTTATACCCAACATAGAAGTCCTACAGACTCCAGGGATTTCCCCATCAGAAATAACTATGACTGCCGCCAAGCTGCTTAGCATACTCCGACCTTGGGCCATTGAATCCCCATCATCATTTTTCAGTCACCCATAACCAACATGCCTATGTTAAACCCATCACATACAAGTCCCCAATCCCTCATATCGGCAACCCTTCGTTCAGTTGAGGCTTCCTTTTTGTCAACTTTGACACCTGCTTTCCAAAAAGGAAGCGGTACCTTGGATCACCCCTCTCCATACAAGGGGCATCCTCGGGTGGCACTATGGGAGAAATCATTGTCCACAGATATCATCGATCCTCCTGACATTCGATTACGACAAAAGCTTTCATTTCAAGATGGTATCGTACCTTACAACCATTGCACTTTGTTCAAATCTGTCGAAGACCCATGCCTCCATAAGTGTATTTTGTCAAACAATGCTTACACGGGAAGGTCCTAGCCAGCACCTATGCATACAATGCACAACTATATGTCATACCAAGTGTTGTACCTTTAGAGACAATCCCTTAGCTGTGATAAGGAATCAGTGCTTAAGAAATTTTATGATTATGTCACAAATTTTTATGTCTTTGTTTTATTAACCCTCAAGTATTTATAATTAAACCCTTAAATATAAAATATTATGAATGCTTCACAATTATATCATATTTTTATGTTGAATGAAGTGACTAGAAGAAAATGTAAGAAGAAGTCCAAACTGATATATTGTTGTAATGTTCCTTTTTCTAGATTGCTCATAAAACATGCATGAAAAACGCATTTCCAGCAACATATGAAATAAAAAAGTGAAATTAAATCTTGGATCCCATAAATTAAACAATATTCAAGTAAAATCCAAGAATATAGCTGAAACAAAGCAAACTAGGTGGGCTAAACAAACCTCCCACACTAGTGTAGCTAAAACTAGTGAAAAACCCCAAGAATGCAAAATGTCGGAGCAACTGCTCAAGGGAATGCACAGTATAAGAGATGGTTTACACACAAAATAATATTAGAATCATATATATACTCATATATTAATAAATAATGTTGAAGTACAAATATCTAATCTCCTATACAAAATACAAGACAACCCAACAAGGGTTTCTTGTCAAACACTCTATATATAAAATGTGATATTCAGAAAATGACTTAATAATCACTGCAACACTAAAGTACATGAGTGAAATAGGCTGAAATATGTATGATATGATGTAGAACCCTCAATGGCTTCCTCCCATGAAAGGATGAATCTCTCAATCACAAGGAAACTCAGCAATGGAGCCACCAAACCATGCAATAAACTCTGCCTCCTGAAAAACGGACTCCCTAGCAGAAACAGTGCTGGGAGGGTAAGAGAAATGTGTGGTATAATACCACAGATCTGAAATATGTCCTGTAGCTCTCCAAACATATCTCTCAAATGAATGAAAGCTTCCTCCCATGAGAAACTAGCTCAGAAGCCGAGATTTCAATCCCTTCCACTGCTGCACCCAGCAACACTGCACAATCTCTGGAAAAGCTGTGCTGATGAAGATGGCTGAAGCTTGGACTAAAAACCTGATGTGTAATTATGAATACAAACTCTCCCAATGAGCTACTCAAAGGAAAGAGGTGGGATTTTTGCCCGGGAACACCCAGTGCTAAACAACACTGCAACTTGCTAAGCAGCAAGCAACAACAATTCTTGGCAGCCAAGAATGAGAATAATCTACAACATGTTGAAAAATGCTGCCATCCTCTTCCTTATATCATAAGTGAGTTTTCTTGGCCTTGGCCCCACTCACTTAGGTTGCTTCTAACCCAAGATACCTTTCCCTCCAAAATTGCGTTTTCCAACCTAGGATTCCTCCTCCACTAAAACTGCGATGTTGACTTGGTCAAAGCAGCTTCATTTTGTCTTTGTTCACACATGGAGGTGTCTTATTGAGCTATAAAGAGTGTATACTTTCACACTTGGAGTGTTTTTATCCTTTTTAGGAGACTTATGGGCTTTTATACCCATTTATTTGTCGACTATAGTTGCTGCTAACTCTAATGTTCCATTTAGCTTGGAAGCTAAAATTTTTGAACATTACAGTCCTCCCCTCCAAAATATTTGCTTGTCCTCAAGAAAATGCATAGTGAGAGAAAAATATCTCCCCTCCTCCTCATGTGGCCTCCATCAATAGCCTCCATCACTGCATCAAGATAATCTGCCAATAAACCCCAAGGGTGAAAAACCAAAGTGTCTGCATCAATCAAAGGTGGAAAGTGTGAATGGAAACATGCTAGCTGTCTCATGGCCTTCACAAAGTAGGAGTGATGATCAACATGGTGAATGAGTGCCTCCCTCATCCATGCTATCATCCAAATGAAGTGAGTCACCCGCCAACATGGTAACTCATGAAAAGTCTCTTCCACCTTGTGCTCCTGAAATGAAGGTGGGCTAAATAACTGAACATGATAGGCAAGAGGGCCTATTCCACGCTATCCTCCTCTCCACTCATGATAAGTGTAGAGGGCATGCTGATATTGAGCTAAAACATGATTTCCCTCCAATGGCAAGAAGAAGATTGAGCCTCCAAAGACTCTTCCTCCAAGATCATGAGTCATGCCAACCCAAACCATTCCATCCAAGATGAATGGCACATCCATCCAAATCAGAAAATGGCTGAAAGTTATGTGCAATTTTGGATGATACATATGGTCTCTATGGTGGATATAGCGCAATTCTCCTAGCTGCTGCTTGAGAATGTCATATGGCAAGTGTTCCTGCAACAAGTCACAAGTTGAATATGTATGTTCTCCCAACATGTGGAAGTAAGCATAAATGTACATCAGTTGTACATAGATAGAATAAGAATACACTTGCCCAAAGTCATGTATAGATGGGCTACTATCATCATAAACATTGGCCCTAAAGTGACCATGAAACCCAAAAATACTCTTGCTCTTTTGAGGAGCAATGCACTGTGCAATCATGGTGAGAAAGTACAAATACTCAATAGAGTAATCAACAAGTACAGAAATGCATTCTCTACCATACATAGTGAGTGGGATGACAGTGATATCCTCCAATAAGTCCTCCCATGAGAATATACTCATAAGAATCTGCAAGAATAAGGGACACCTCCTCCCCTTGGAATATCTCATCCATAAGAACATGCTCCTATGTGAAAGCGCTATAGGCCTTTGTAATAAGGCTCCATGACTTCTCCCTTTGACATTCCATATGCCAAAGCCATCCACCATCATGCTGCTATATGAGAAAATCATCTTCTGACATGGAAGTCTCTCATGATCCTCCAATACTTAAGGGTAGCCTCCTTGCACCATGAATGTGCCTTTCTTCTCTTCAAAAATATCATGAAAAGTATGGGAAGAATTTTTCCCATACTCTCCCAAGTGACACCATAGCAACAACAACCTTTGTTTCTACCTCATCTCTCCCTCATACAAGCTCCCTTTGAACAAAAACACATCAGCAATACATGGAAGCATGATACAAATGAAACTAGTTGCCAAATGACAGCCGGAGAGCGAATCTTGGTACCTCTCATGGAACCAGTGCAGTGCCTCCTTGGCCTGCATCGAAACAATAAATAACAAGTGCTTTTCTAGCCACTTGTTTTCTGCCAAAGTCATCTCATAAGATGAAAACATGGAGTTACAATATGGTGTCATTGGTGCACACCAAGAGACATATGGCTTCCCCCACAGCTCATAAAAAAGATATCCAAAATCAATGCTACAAGTAGCTACAAGTACATCATCATATAATATGCAAGAAGAAGAAACTCTTCTTGATACATCATGCTGCTCAAATAATGAAAAGACGTACAATACAAAATGTTAAATTATACCTCCTCCATCATGTACTTGAGATCTTGAGCTGAAATGGCTCAACTGGAAATTCTCCCTCACTCCCAATGAGTAGGAAGGTAGCTGTGACATCCTCCCTATCACGATCTGGGCTATGCATCTCTCCATATGCTGATATATGTCATGTTGGATACCCTCCCAAGTGAACTCCTCCATCAACTGGAAATATGCATCAAATTGCATAGCATAGAAGTCCTCATGTGCTGCATGTAGCAGCTTCTCCTTGAGACAAGACGATATAGTCAAGAAGATCCTGCCATAGGAATAGATGACCACATTTCTTACCATGTATCTGTCATCTCCATCCGGGTCATCAAGAATCATGCATGTACCAAGATCCTTGGAGTACTCTACCAAAAGCTGACATCTCCAATATGGATCAATCCTCCTCAATGACAACACTGGTAATCTGGCATGTGAAGCTCCACTCATGCAGCTACCTGCTACTTTGACATCCCCCATGCCAAATTTCTCCTAAAAACTCTTCACCTCTCCAAAATCCAAGAGTGGTGAACCCAAGGACAAGATATCTCTTAGCAACTGAAGATCAAGTGGCCTCCCAGGTGGAATGCCTCCATGAAGTGAGACATCAATGTCAAGAGTAGACTGCATATTTGATTGGGCAACCTTGCCCCTGCCCTGACTGCACAAATTATTCTGCCTCTTCCTTGCATTGGCTCTCTGAAATAGAGAAGGGTGTGTGCTCCTCATCAACTGATGTTGCTCTTCCTCCTTCTGCCCTTCTTCCAGTTTCAATGCTGCACAATCATGCTACTCACTGATTGTGCTTGGACCTCTATGTATGAGATCCTGGGGAAATTCTTGCAAAGGCACAAGAATCCCTCCTATTGGAGCATGTGCTCCTCCTTCCTTTGCATGAGGCACTGGATGTGCTCTAGATGTGATAGCGTTGTTTCCCTCTTCTTCATCAATGTGTGTGGGAAACATCTCAACCAATGGATCCCTTTGTGAAAAAGTGATCTCCATGCCCTCTTTTTCAAGAATATGAACTGGAAGTGTTGCTTCCGGCAATGTGTAATGCAAGACATCAGCTCCTCCCATGGTTTTCTGAAATGGAGTTTCCCCCATCACATGCAAAGGTTTTGTTTTCTCAATTTTTCCTTACTCATGTGTCTTAGGAGGTTTTTCACCAAACCTCTCCATCAATGTTCTTATGAATCTTGCAAAAGAGAAAGTATTGGCATTATTTAAGGAAAAAGACTCAAAAATCCACCATGCATGAGCCTTACCTCTAAAATGTAGTGCTGCAACTCTGATAGCTTCATCTCTGGAAATATGGTGTAGCTGCAAATAGGATTTTAGCTTCTTCACCCAAGCTCCAACTGAACATGTAGGTGATGCAAAAAAAGTAGATAGAAGAAATCTATCTTCATCCTGCTGCTGGCTCTTCTCCATCTGGATCTTGCAAAACTCTTGGAAATCAGTATGATCTCTAAACCTCTCAGTTTGAGATTCATACTCTCACAACAAATCACTAAGAGTCATTCTCTTAGGCATTCTTCCTCCTCCCATCCATCTCAAGATAGCTCTGGGAATTTGAATGCATTGTGCATCATGGAGTGCAGCTGCATGATTACACTCACCATGTGCAAATCTAGACTCAGCTCTAGAATTAACCTCCTTTGGAGATCACATCTCCAATCTCATATTTTTCAGCTCTCCTTGAAAGCGCTTCTTATATTTTGGAAGAATATTTGTGGGCTTGTCTTCCTTTCTTTCTGCACATACTAAAGCTTTCTGGATTCTATCCATCTCTCCTTCTTCTGATAGCACTGGAAAGTTTCCTTTCTCAGGAATATCGAAATTCTATTCCAGAGATTGACTACAGGGGCATTTACTGGATATGTCACCTTTGAAAAAAGGATGAGATCCAAAGGCTACCTGGCCATATGTAGACTCTTTATATAGAGATTGAAACATTCCCCTTCAGGGATTCAGTACTTTGGCTTGAAGCCACAGGCTGAGCCAAATATCATGCTCTGATACCACTGTCATGTTCCTTTTTCTAGATTGCTCATAAAACATGCATGAAAAACGCATTTCCAACAACATATGAAATAAACAGTGAAATGAAATCTTGGATCCCATAAATTAGACAATATTAAACTCACATCCAAGAATAGAGCTGAAACAAAGCAAACTAGGTGGGCTAAATAGACCTCCCACTCTAGTGTAGCTAAAACTAGTGAAAAACCCCAAGACTGCAAAATGTCGGAGCAGCTTCTCAAGGGACTGCGCAGTCTAAGATATGGTTTGCACATAAAATGATAGGAGAAGAATATATCTACTCATATATTAATAAATAATGCTGAAGTACAAAGATCTAATCTCCTATACAAAATACAAGACAACCCGGCAAGGGTTTCTTGTCAAACACTCTATATATAAAATGTGATATTCAGAAAATGACTGAATAATCACTGCAACACTGAAGTACATGAGTGAAATAGGCTGAAATATGTATGATCTGATGTATAACCCTTAAGGTCTTCCTCCCATGAAAGGATGAACCTCTCAATCACAAGGAAACTCAGTAATGGAGCCACCAAACCGTACAATAAACTCTACCTCCAGAAAAAAGCACTCCCTAGTAGAAACAGCGTTGGGAGGGTAAGAGAAATGTGTGGTCTGATACCACAGATCTGAAATATGTCTTGTAGCTCTCCAAACATATCTCTCAAGTGAAGGAAAGCTTCCTCCCATGAGAAACTAGCTCAGAAGCTGGGATTTCAATCCCTTCCACTGCTGCACCCAGCAACACTGCACAATCTCTGGTAAAGCTGTGCTGATGAAGATGGCTGAATATTGGCTTAAAAACCTGATGTGGAATGATGAATACAAACTCTCCCAATGAGCTACTCAAAGGAAAGAGGTGGGATTCTCACCCGGGAACACCCAGTGCTAAACAGCACTACAACTTGCTAAGCAGCAAGCAGCAACAATTCTTGGCAGCCAAGAATGAGAATAATCTACAACATGTTGAACAATGCTGCCATCCTCTTCCTTATATCATAAGTGATTTTCTTTTCCCTTGGCCCCACTCACTTAGTTTTCTTCTAACCCAAGCTACCTTTCCGTCCAAAATTCCGTTTTCCAACCTAGGATTCCTCCTCCACTAAAACTGCACTGTTGACTTGGTCAAAGCAGCTTCTTTTTGTCTTTGTTCACACATGGAGGTGTTTTATTGAGCTAGAAAGAGTGTCTCCTTTCACATTTAGAGTGTTTTTATCCTCTTTAGGAGACTTATGGGCTTTTCTACCCATTTATTTGCCAACTATAGCTGCTGCTAACTCTAATGTTCCATTTAGCTTGGAAGCTAAAATTTTGGAACATTACAGCTATTTTATACAGAAAATATCATTCCAAACCTGAAAAGAATATATGAAAGAAATAGTTAAAAAAAAGGAGCGCCAATTAAGGTTTTTTAACTCTTATACACAGAAGTAAAAAGAGACCCGTTGCTCATAACCTTGTTTTATTCATAGATGGAAATACATAATGAAAACTTGAATACATTTCAACATAAACAAAATGCTAGAAACTTGCTTGCTCATTCAATAATCTTTGAATCTTTGAGTACAAAAATATTTGTCTGGAGGTCCAAAACTCGGAACCTTTCTTTCTCTTGAAAATTACATTAAATAAAGTAAAAAGCAATTTGTAACTACTGTAACCAATCCTAACTACCAAAACTACTTCAAGACTTGGAAGGTTGTCTATTACATGCCTTGAAAATGTCTTATTACAATTACATTGTCTTCAAAAAATAACATAAAATAAATATCCTAATCTATAGGAATTGCTGATGATGTGGCTTCTTTTCCTTGGTCAACTAATTTATCTTTCTTTGCTACTGATCCTTTTGGCAGGTCAATTGTCCAAGCTCTGCACTTTTTCCATATTTCTACCTTTGTCTTGGATGAATGTGTCCAATTGTGATATTCCAATCTGAATGTAGTAATTCGATCATAAGAAGGCATTTCTGAGAAAAGAGTTTTTACCATCCACAAGAGTTGAAAATGTCTCTGCAAGAAGTTAACCATTGTCTCTCCTTTAAGCACCTGAGTCTTTTCATGCTTGTTATCAACCTTGCTTTTTGTCATCACCAGCAAATTCTCATAAGAGCTCCATGGAAAAAGATTTCCTTCAGCTCCCCAACATGATGGCAAGCCTACTCTTGTCATTTTATCAAAATATTTATCAAATTGACTTACTGCTTCCTTGATTTCCATTAGTTTCTTTTCTGCATCCTTTCTGAGATCATTCCTGACAATCATTTTATTAATTTCCACTACATATAACATTATGTCCTGCATATCATTCTCCTCTAACTCCTGATCTGATTTGGAATTAATAAAATCAATAAATCTTCTGGCCAAAATGGCTCTATTAATTCCTTTTTTCTTATCAGACATAATTGGTTCTTCACACTCTACAATATGGCTTTTCTCTTTTGCAATTATCATCAGGAAGCACCAATTGGATTTTATTTCTCAAATTATATCAGTCCAAATGATATCTTTAGCTTGTATTAGTGAGAGATTACCTTTCATTCTTTCTTTGAGATTCTTAATCTCAGCTTCAGCATTTCAGAAATCCATTTTTTATTTATCTACTTCATTTTCTATGACCTTCATCAATTTTGTTGTAGTCTCCAGATCTGTTTGAGCCTTATTTCTATCTCTTTCAACCATCTGCAACTCATTATTTAATTGAATAATTTTTGTTTGAGGGTCTTAATCACCTGTAGGAAAAACAAAAGTACGGTTATGATTATCAATATGATTTTGCAATGAAATTGTTGTGTGCTTTATTTTAGATAGTTCTTCATCCTTCTGCATGAGTTGCTGCAACAACTTTTCCTTTTCCTTCTCTACCTCTACAAATTTTGTAGTCATTGAATGTTCACCAATAGGTAACTTCAATTTCTTCCTTAATGTAGATATCTCTACCTCAGCACTTTGCATGAATTTCTGCACAGCACTCTTATCACTAGGGTCTACTCCAATTTTTATAATAATCTTCTTCAATTCTTCATTTTGAAATATCAAGGCTCTTGAGTTAGCGTTTTCTAACTTCAATTGTTTAATTACTTTACCCAACATATTCTCTGCCTTTATTGCCATTGCATTAGTCTTTGTGAGGTCATTTACAATCAATTGACCTATTTTCATATGCAAGTTCATTTTATCTATTAGTGGAATCTTCTTTACATCCACAGACACATTAACAGTGTTGAAATTGCTGGAAGAACCAATTGACATATCTGTAGGATGTGAGAGGGCAATTCTAAATTGATCTTTTTCAAGATCCATTACAGTTAACAATCTTATTTTTTCAGTAGTGACTTGATGTTCAGCATGGGCCCCCATGTTGGCCTTCATCCTCTAATTTCTTTCTTCAATTTGTGAAAACATATGTTTAATCAAGGGCACCTGTTCATGAGAAGCTTCATGATTCCCAGGTGAGGTAGGAGAATTTTGTTCTTCTCTCAAATGCAAAGAAAAACCAGGAGCAATAGATGTAGGCTCTTCAATAAGTTTTGTTCTCTTCATGGCTCCCTACTCCTCATCATCTAGATCAATCACCATTTCCTTGGTTCTTTTAGCTATTTTCTCTGCTATAATAAGAGTTTGAAAGTTAGCATCTACTGAGTTCTTCACATCTTTACATGCTATCTTCTCTTGTTCTGGCCTGCTTTCATGAATGAAAGCAGAATACCATTCTCAATCCTTCTATTTGAAATAACATTATATGGGTCATAAGCCCAACTTTCTCCTAATAACATATGCATGTCATCTAACATTTTTGTTACTTCATCAAATGCCTATCTCATATTTACCATGAAAGGGCCTACAACCATGGGTAATTTATACATGTTTCCTTTCTTCATAGGCATGAAATGAACCTAATCAACATTTAGACTTTGTTTAATGAATTCTAAAGCAAAAAACCTCATTGGTACAAAATTTGGGAGTATGTAAGGCTCAACACTTGCTCCATATAGCCTTATTTCATAATATTCCTAAAAAACAAACCAGTCTCCATATTTACAATTGTTTCCTAAATGCAGAAACTCCTAAGCTTTAGATAAGAAACAGGGAGGAGGACTTCCATTCAATATTTTGTATGCAATTGGCATGTAATAACTAGCAAAATCAAACAACCCAGCCTCATTTTTCTCCCTTCTAACTACATCTGTCCAGAATATCACTGATTGTCTTCTTTTATTTACATCCATAATATTTAGACCTAAATGCATGAATTCTTCCACATTCTGGTATAAGAACAAATATACAATTAATGAGGGAAATTTAAATGAACCTGTTAATGAAAGGCTCATCAGCTGTGAGTGGATTGCTTCCTACCAATATGATGGAATATCTAGCACCATTTCAGGCCTCAACATCATGGCAAAAATCCCTAGAACTAATTTATCCACTATATTATCATCATCCTTACCCAGAATTTTTGCAATATGACTCAATACTAGACGAGTCTCAACATCAAAAACCCCCATATCAAACTCCTTGCAATCTGGCTGAAACTGCTTCAAGTCAGGCTTCAAATGAAACATGAACTGATTGAATTCTTCTCCTACAATATTATCATAATATTGAACCAATGAATCATCAGAAAATTGAATGGATGACTCTGAATCGGGATAGCAAATGGCTTAGAGGATTAATAGGGTAGACACCTGCAGAACATTCTCTCCTTGGGAATTCATGACAAAAAATTTCCCTGGATACATAACGGATACCAACCAATAGATGAATTCAGGGAAAAGGCGGGTTTTAGGAATGCATGCATACAAGACTCCTGACTTGACCATGGCAGAATACACAGGGGAGGCATTAGCATTCAAGATAACTTCCTGGTAAAAGGGGAGGTGAATTACTGAACAGAGGGTATCTTGAATATCCCTCTCAGTATCCATGAGAGGGATATGGCTGTTTGATCCTGATAGTGATGACCATTTAGCCATGGTTAAAAGTTTACGTGGAAAACAGTTTACAGGATGGTCAAATTTTTCAGGTGGCGGAAAGATAAAACGAGGTGCAGTGTAGCAATTCACAAGTAATTTTGAAAAATAGACAAAAAATTATTTAAATAGGCAGAGCGGGTTTTAAATTAAACGCTGACAAAACACGCCAGCAAGTCGTTAACTCTGCTTGAAGTGGAAGAAAACTATGACCAAATCAGCGTCTTACGTCACTGCGGGGGCTCTCGGGGTACAGAGGAAAACTTTGGCTGGTGCCCCCGCAATCAATCTCCACCGTTGATCTCCAATGTCCCCACAGTCAACTCGGTCCACTGCGGAGGCACTCCTCATGGTATCTGGCGTGCTAGTTGTGCCCGCGGGTTGGGATTTTTGATAAATATTTTAATGATTGTCACTTTCCGCCATTCAAACCAATCACTATTTAACATTTAATATCGGACCCACAATTATAAAGCTTAAATGTTTAAACTTTGACGAACATAAATCTTTTTTCATGCTAAAGTATAAGACTTCAATACTTTAACATATTTTCCCACATTTTATATTTTTATTTTTTCAAATATTTGAAAAATAAAAGCATGAAAATATGATCCACAACACCAAGTTTACGCATATGGGTACCATATTCCATCTATTGTCAAAGCAAAAACGCCCCTAAGGGCATCAACAATCATCGTCAACAATCGCCAACAGCACTACCATATTAGTGACACAGACAGAACATGTATCTGTCAACTAGATTTTTTTAACTAGCCACAACATTACGAGCATGGGACATGCCTGCCTCGTAGAAAATTTGTATATTTATTGTATTATATTTTCTTACAAGGGTTCCTTAGGACATGGTCATTCTTGGAACCCATGCAGGGTGTTTTCAATTCCAAGGTTCACACAAGTATCTCTCTCTCTCTACGCACGATACAGAAAATAAACTATAATGTATTTTGGCTATACAGTTATTCCTAGACCTCACACATTAGGGGGAAATTGTTAACACTGGAAAATCGTACAGAAGGAGACGACATTAATTAATGTCAGGCAAAAGGATTTACAGGGTTGGAAGACATTACAGAATCTGGAAAGTATTCAAACTCTCCAAGGTCTGAGGAAAATCAAATTTGAACAAGTCCTAAATGCACTTTGCGTGCATAATCCTTCGTGAAGAGTGCCTTTTGTGCGCCTTTTTGCCTGATATGCGTGCAATCCTGGAAGTGGTGAAATGTCACTATCCGGGACCACATAAAGCAAAGGAAAAGTGATTCCTCACTTGAAGCCACCTAAGGATAGCCACCAACACCTTCTTATACACCAAGTGAGCACACAATGGAATATTTGGAGCACACAAAGGAAACATACCCCTATCTTGGGTCACCATCCACAATGTACCAAGAGAGGGAATGGAGGATTTGAAATATCCTATATAAGGCCACCACAAGATGAATAATTTGTGAACACATTTTTATGTTGGCCAGAATTTCCCAAGAAATACCAGAAATATGTGAGTCGGAGTTGAAGATAGAGGGGACTCAATTTTTGGCATCCAAAAAATTCAGTCCAACACAGTAGAGAGAGAGGGAGATTGCACCAAAGCAAGCTTGGGATAAAAACATCCTTGCATCTGGACCTAGAACCCATGGTCTAGGGACCCTTTGGTAAGAGGTTAAAGTTTCACTCTTATTACTACCATCACTCAATAAGAGGGGCCTAGAGACATCGTTCATATTATTGTTTTCGTTTGACTCTTTTTAGAGCTCGTGTTTATTTGTTTTAGTTTTTTTTAAGTTAGTTTTATTTTATATACGCATGTTATTTCTCTATCTAGTATGGTTATGATTCTATCTTGTTCTAGTAACTTGCTTGACTCCACTTATTTTTCTTCCTGTTACCAATAACTTAAGTGGGTATACCACAACCCTTAAGTTGGTGTGATTTCGTACATATGTGCACCAAACACACTCCAACACCCATTATAATTCATTGTCGACAATGGGAGCCAAAAGAATCTCATTTCAGCAAACGTCGTGAAACAGTTGCGCTTCCTGACCACAGCACACCCACATCCATACACCATCAGGTGGCTTCACCAAGGACGGGATCTCTGTGTCAGCCAGCAGTGCGGCCTTCCCTATAGCATCAAGATCTTCACAGATGAGGTATTATGTGACATTGCTCCTCTTGATGTTTTTGATGTATTATTAGGCCAACCATACTTGTGGAAGCGACATGCTGTGTATGAGTCCCATCCTCGCGTTTTTATTGTTACTTTATGAGTCGCATCCCAGCAGAGGTACCACCGCCTGCTGCTATCTCTTTGGTTACTGCAAAACAATGCAATATGCTTATTTCCCAAACCAGGAAATTTGTTTTTCTAATGATCCACCCCAGGGAAAAAAGAAAATTGTGGCCACGACCTCTAGATAGGGCTCCTCTGCATGACAACAACAATTGGACAAAGTTGTGGAGGAGTACGGGGACATATTCACCTCACCCACAAGGGTTCCTCTGCACTGTCAGGTCAAACACCTCATTGATCTAACCCCAGATGGGCCGCTACCCAATGGACCAATCTATCGACGCTCTGTTCTGGAGAACGATGAAATCAATAGGTAGATTTAGGAGCTGGTGTAGAAAGCTCACATCTGGCCAAGTTCATCACCCTATGGGAGCCCTATCGTGTTGGTACAGAAGAAGGATGGGACTTGGAAACTCTATATTGACTATCAGGCACTGAATAAGATCACTGTCCAGAATAGGTACCCGATCTTACGAATTGATGACCTTTTGGACCAACTCAAAGGGGAAAAATATTTCAGCAAGATCAACTTGAAGTCTGGGTATCACCAGGTACCAATCGAATCCTCCAATGTGTGGAAAACTGCCTTCAAAGCCAAGGAGGGCCTTTTTTAATGGTTGGTCATGCCTTTTGGGTTGATTAATGCTCCCGCAACCTTCATGAGGTTAATGGAAGACATCTTGCAGCCATTCACCAACTCATTTGTAGTGGTGTACTTGAATGAGATTCTGATCTTCAGCCAGAATTGGGAAGAGCACCTCCACCACATCTGACAAGTCCTCCAACCACTACGGCAACACAAGTTGTGTGCCAATTTGGAGAAGTGCACTTTTGGCATGACCCAGGTTCAATATTTGGGATACAATATTGATGAAAGGGGGGTGCATGTGGATGCAACCAAGATCCAATTCATTCGGGATTAGATAGCCCCAACCACTCTAACAGAGCTTCAAAACTTTTTGGGTCTTGCTAATTTCTAGCATAGGTTCATGTTGGGATTCTCTCATATCACTTGGCCCTTGAGTCAAGTGACCAAGGGAGGAGCGAAAGCAAAATTATTTTGGTCAAAATCTAAACAGAAGGCGTTCGTAGAATTGAAACATCACCTATGTTCTTCCCTGGTTATCACATTACCAGACTTGCAACAACATTTGAGATTAATACAAATGCCTCTGACTATGCTATTGGGGCAGTTCTTACTCAACAAGTTCATCTAGTGGCATATCACAGTGAGACATTGTCCAACACAGTTCGCAAGTATCCCACTTATGACAAAGAAATGTATTCCATTGTGTAGGCTTGTCGACAATGGAAGCATTACATTTTGGGGAAGGAAACAATCATCCACACAGACCACCGACCCTGCAGTTCATATAGACACAAGGGAAGTTGCAGAATGTTTTCCATCATAATTGGTCCACATATTTGCAACAATTTCATTTGAACATAAATTTTAAGAAGGGTAGCACCAATAATGTTGCATACTACCTCAACCGACCACCGATTGTGGCGCTAACCACCATTCTCAACTCTTGTGGGCATGAGACTTCTGATTGGTCACTTCTCTACAAGAGGGATCCAAAATTCAGCCACGCATACAAGGCACTCTTGGGGGGTATGCAACCTCCAAACTATCACCTCCAAGATGCATTGTTATGTCACCTAGGACACCTTTTTGTTCCTTCAAGCGAGCATGGAAAGATGATATGGGAAGCACACTACAGTCAAGTCGTTGGGTATTTCTGGGTCAAGAAAACAGTGGCAGTATTGCCAAATTATTTCTATTGGCTGAACCTTCGACAAGATGTTGGGAAGTACATCAGATCCTGCACTACTTGTGCCATTTCCAAACCTACCATCAAGAATCAAGGCCTCTATACTCTGCTACCTACCCCTAATCAACCTTGGGAATCCATCTCTATGGATTACATGTCGGGCCTTCCTTCTACTAAGCATGGAAATGATTATGTTTTCGTGGTCATCGACAGATTCTCAAAGATGGCCATTATGGTGACCTGCAAGAATAATATCACAGCAGAAGCCACTGCTAAAATATTCTTTGAACAAGTGTGGGTGCACTTTGTGATCCCACAGTCTATCATATTAGATCGGGACAACATGTTATTCATCACATTTTAGTCCAGCCTTTGGTCAATGCTGGACACCAAGCTCACCAAGTCCACAGCTTTCCATCCCCAAACTGATGGGCAGACAGAGGTCATCAACAGGATTATTGTACACATTCTTCGCATGTACAATTCAAAGCATCCATGCGCATTGGATGAGAGCCTCCCCTATGTACAACATAGTTATAACCAGGCTCTCAAAAACTCAACTGGCCACAGCCCCTTTCAAGTGGCCTTGGGATTCCAACCAATATTTCCCATTGACGTAGCCATGCCATTTGCGGTTACTCCGGCCAATTCAGCTCATGTCCAGGCTGAAGCTAACAAAACGAACATCTTCATTGAGTGCATTCAGCAAATCCACCAATAGTTTCATGACATATTGGATAGAGCCAATGCTAAGTACAAGCAATGACATGATCAACATCGAGTGCCACACAACTTCCAAGTGCGTGATAAAGTGTGGCTACATTTGCAGAAGAAGTGCCTCACTTGACCCCACCGCAAGCTTCGCCCACTCCTATATGGGTCGTACACCATCACCAAGCCTATAGTGAACAATAACTTTGAGCTCAATATTCCACCATTCCTTGGTCTGCACCCAGTATTCAATGTGGACTACCTTCGTCCCTACTTCCCACCTCTACTGGACACCTTTGACATTGCAGAACAACTCACACCAATAGATTTAAACCCAGACTGCATGGAACAGGCCACCACAGATTGTATCATGGACATACAAATAAAAAACACTCACCAATAGAAGATTCAACTGTATCGGGTTGTCAAAGTTGGCCAACTCCTGCACCAAGGCAAGTGGTTCACCAGGGACCAAGTTCAGCAGAAGTTTCCTCATCTCATGTAGTAACTCAACGCAATGGGGACCATTTCTTTCTAAGGGGGAATGAATGATCTAGGTGGATATTGGTGGCCCTCATTTTTTCAGTTTCGGCACGACTTACTATTTTTAGCAGTTTTTCGGGTCCTGGACTTCTAGAGCCGTTTTGAGGCCCTAAACGAAGTTTTTTGAGCATCGCGCTTCTAGAAAATATGATTCCATTTTGGAATCAATATTCGTGGTTAGAAATTTTAGTCCTCGGATAGGTCTTTCTAACGATGTATCATGTGCATCAAACGGAGATAGTATGCCAAAGTTACGACCCCGGGAAGTTGAAACACTAATTTACCCAAACAGGGCCCATATTTTTGGCGCTTCATCTCCTAGGGTTATATTTTTGGATGTTTATGGTTTTCCATTGTTTCTCTATAATAAATAGGCCCTCAACCCTCATTGGAACATAGTTCACGGGCCTGTAGCTGCCACATTTCTTCTCAGAGATAAGCTACCAGTGCCCTAGCTAGTTTATTTCCATTCTATCTGTAAGAAAATTTCAGTTCTTTGATATTAATGAAATGAAGTGTTATTTCCGCTGCATCTTTGTATTTGTGGTTATATGTGTATTCTGTTGTGTTCCTTCATAAATCCGGATCAAAGTAGAAGCTATGGGTTCAGCAACTGCACGAGGAGGTTTTCATGGTTGAGGGTGCGGCTAAGGAGGAAGCACGGTCAAGGACAACGACAGATCGTTTGCTACAACTATGGATAGCCTGGACACCTTTCTCAAGATTTATAGAATGATCATGTTGTGTCCTGTAAGTATTGTCAAGAATTCGGTCATGAAATAAAATATTGTCCCATTTTGTTATCTAAATTGTAGGATAAGCGTAATCAATAGCCAGTGTAGAACATCCAAATGATGAAGGTTGAATCCCGCCAAGGAGATCCAAGTGTGAACACAGTCACGCGTAGTGGTATGAATACAGGAGGAAACCACGCAGACATGCATAAGTATGTACTAGAGACATGGGTAAGGAAGGTTGAAGATAATATTGTTGGGTTTGATGTACAACATGAAAAGGAGACATTCGTGACCGTGAATAAATTTTTTATGACTCCTAAGGTTGCGCCATCGATTGTGCAGAGATAGTTGTTCCTGGTAGAAAAGAAGCCTGAAGAGAATGTTGAAGTAAAGTAAGTCAACCCATCAATCCTATAATCTTTCCTACAGACATGCATGAAGATGTTAAGGGACCAGAAGGTTATAGAAGGATTGTAGGCATTGATTGATAATTGTGTTGGCAAGGAAAATTTGCAGCAGGAGCAGCGCACGGTCAATAAAGTGTACAAGAATAAGAAGAGAACCGGTCAGGAGATGTGATTAACTGTGTAGATCAGAGACTGTGATATGGATCAAGTCATTCTATATCTAGGATCAAATGCCAATGTTATACCAAAATAGACATGGGAGTATATGGGAAATCCAAAGTTGTAATGGTCGATGTTGGCCCTCGTTTTTTATATAATTTTGTTTAAGAAAATACAATTTATTACCATGCTATCCATCCATAAACCATCATATTCACTCTATTTTTTCCAATTAATTCATATCCAATTATTTAAATTAAGTTTTGCAATTTTTAGAAGTTTTTATAAAAATTGAATTTTAAGTGCATTTTTGAACCAAACCATAAATTTTCATAATGGCTTCATGGATGTCATATTTTCAAGACACTTGGGCTCGACCTGGATACATTTCTATAAATATTGGGAACTAATATTTGATTTACACCTATTTTTTTAGTCAAGCCGAGCTTAAACAGGCTTGGTCAAAGGCAGTCAAACATGACCTGTTTTTATGGAGATCCCTAGGAAATAGGTCAAAATTATTATTTTATGGGATTTTTCATATTTTGAGGGATTAGATGGATGGGCTCGACCTGAATAGATAGGATAAGGATATCCATGGATGTAGGAGAAAATTTAGATGAGTTTGTTTCATATTTGATCTATTTAAGCCTAAGACATTGAAGGCATTCATATGTAGAATTTGTATAACTTAACTCTGATATTTCTAAAACTTGGTGAGCTAATTGAAAGACATGTTCTATTTACTTTGATGCCATTATATATGGTGAATTCTTGACTGATTTTCAGTATCTGAAAGCACTTACAATGTGTGAGGAAAGGGTGGAGGGCCCCCACACCCAGCGAAGTGTATTTTCTGGTTATTTTAAGTTGCAATTTCTGAACTATTTTGTTTTATGCTTAATATTTTAATTAGATATATGCTGATGTTTTAGATTGATGATGAATATAATTGTAATTTCTATTCTACATATGAAGGGACAATCCAATGTTTAAGTTAAACATTCCTTCTATTTGATTAAGAGCTAGAGCTACAATTCATCTTTCCTGCATTTTAATGATTTTCTGAAGTTCTTGTTTTCTAACAATGGTATTAATGGTGAATGAATTTGTAATGAAGGAAAACCAAGATCTCTTTATTTAAGAGCCTCTTCAGTTATTCTTTCATGCATCTTTATCTATTGTTAATTAGTGGTTTTGGTTTCTAATTCATGAAGTATTTTTGTAAGAGAAGGAAAAACAAGTTCTCCTAAGTTAGGAACTTCTTCTACTACTGATTACACAATTGAATTCAGAAATTATTTAGTTTAGATTTATATTTGTAATATGAATTTCCTTTATTATTAATAATTCATCTTCTAAACTTGATTGTAGTTGAAACCAATATATTTTTTAGACTCTTCTAAGTCCTACAAGCACTGTTTACCCAGTAAACAACCCAACATTTTTGGTGTCGTTGTCGGGGAAGCATATTTCGAAATGGTCAATTAGGAAGATAAAAAAATAAAAATAAATACATAAAAAACAACAAAAACATATTTTTTCTTTTAAGTTATGTTTCTTTATGCTTAGAGATAGAGATCAGAAGGGTAGATTTGTTAAATAAAACCTCCCAACGACTCATCCATCCACAGGACTAACAACACCAGTTGTAGGAAGACCTACTATAGAGGAGTTAGAGGAAAAACAGAGATCAGGACAAAGATTAAATCTATTTGAAAGACATATCTTGTTAGCCTTGGAGGTAAAAATAAAGCAATCACCAAAAGAAACTCCTTCCTTAGGAAAACAAAAGGAAACAAGAAAGCCAGTTGTTGAACAATTAGAGCAACCTATCCTTGAACAAATCGAAATGGTTGAGGAAACACCAAATCAACCTCATATTGAAAAATACAAATCTTTGAACTAGAAATGGCTTAAGAAGGACAAGTATCTAATATGCCAATCATGACTTCTGAAAAAATAATTGAATATGAGACACAACAAAGGGAATGGAGAATAAAAAGAGAGGAAGAAAGGAAATTTGAGGAAGAAAGAAAGAGGGAGGAAGATGGAAGAACATAAACACTAAGATAGAAGAAGACGCAAGAAGAGAAAATCAAAATAGAATACTACATTATAATGAAAAAGAAAATAACAATGATCAGGAAGCTACTTTTGGATTTCCAATATTAGATGCAAGAGAAATATTAGGAGAAGTGAAAATGAAAAACATTCCACCTTCTGTATTGCCTAACTTTTATGGAATGTCAACAGAAGATCCTGATTCATTTATGTTCGAGTTTGATATCTTATGTAGAACTTATGGATACACAGATGATACACACAAGCTTCTACTCTTTCATGCTACTCTGAAAGCAGCAGCATTGAAATGGTTTATGGGTTTAGGAGAACATACAATAGCTTCTTGGGATGATATGAAGCAAAATTTTCTTAAAAATTATCAAGCTTACTGCAAGGCTAGAGACTCAAAAGAAGACATTTTTAGAATGACACAACAAGAAGATGAAAGTTTGGAGGAGTACTTAGAAATATTTCTTTACAATTTGCATAAATCCAAACAACATTCTCTAAATCTTGATACCATCCATACAATATTTCTTAAGGGTACCAGAGATGAATATTTAGATATCCTTAATGTGATGGGAAAAGGAGATATCTCCAATCTACCTTTTGAAGAAATAGTTGAACTTTGTCAGAAATATTCTAGGGGAAGAGAAAAAAGTGGAAAAAGAGATATTACATCAAGAGCTTCCAAATCTGCAGCAAGTGCAGTAACAAAAGCATAAATAGGAATTTTATTAGAAAAATTCAAAACAGATCTCTTAAGCACTTTGGGAACACAATTAGGTGTCTTAAAAGCCAAAAAGAAGAAGGAAGAACAATATGAAATCTTAGCAATATTTTGTCCAAAGTGTAGGCAAAAATATCCACTTAGGGAATGTCCTTTGCAAGTTATAAAAATGTGTGGACTTTGCACAGAAAATCATGCAACAGAAAATTGTCCTAAATTAGAAGATTTGCAAATGGAAGAAGTGCAAGGGGTAGACTCTCTCTACTATATGGCACCAAGGATGCCTTGGCAACCAAGGATGCCTCAATAGTTCCCTCAACAAAACCCCCAGAATTTTCAATATCCTCAAAATTCATGGAACACTCCAATGCCATGGCAGGCTTGGCCTCCACAACAATATCAAAACCAACCTGCACAAGGTTGGAGGGGATATGGTTATGGAAACCAGCCACCTCAGCATATGTACCCTCAAAAATATCAATATCAACAACCATACCCTCAATACCAACAATTCCAGCAACATCAACCAATGCCATTTCCACCTCAAAATCAACTAATGTTAACTCAACGTTAGCAGCTTCAGCTGGAAACTAACCAACCACCTCCTAGACCAACACAATTGCCAGCTCAGCCAGTTGCTAATCTAAGTAACAAAGTGGATAGACCAGCATACAATGTGGAAGAGGCAACATATTGTCCTACATATTCCATTCTTCCCATACAAGATGTCCACTTAAGGTCTAGAAAGGTGTTACATAAAGATTCTCCTCCAATAATAGAAGAAAAAACTGAACAAGGAGAACAAAATCAACAATCTCAACCAGAACAACAAATTCAGAAGGGTAAATCTATTATGACTCAGACTCCATCATATCCAGAGAAGTTAGTACAACAGAAAGCCCCAATATATCTGCCTGAATTTGATATTCTGGATGAATTGAAGAACACATATGTCAAAATTCCTTTGTTGCAGGCAATCAAAGATATTCCAATATACGCAAAAACAATAAATTAATTATGCATCAAGAAATAAGGCAGAATAAAAAGAGATCCACCCACAATCCATGTAATTGGAAGTTTAGCTAGTCTCATGTCTACAAATACAACCATTCAAAAATATGTTGATCCAGGGATTCCTATGGTTACCATTTCAATCAACAAATTTTTAGTGCAAAACACTTTAATAGACTTGGGAGAAGCTATAAATGTTATGACTGTAGAGACTATGAAACATTTGATTTTGAATAGCATTAGGCCTACTAATAAAGTTTTAGAACTTGCAGATAGATCTAAAGTTATACCAGAAGTTATATTGGAAGATATTATTGTCTCACTGGATTCATGGGAGTATCCTGTAGACTTCCTAATTTTTCAGCCAAAAACAAATTTAGGAGGGCATCCATTAATTTTAGGTAGACCATGGTTATCCACTGTAGATGCCTACATCGGATGCACGTCAGGAAGTATCCTTATTTCACATGGAGATGAAAGAAAACATGTTACATTGTATCCTCCAGTTCAATCTCCTTCTTTATTATCATGGCTTGACGGAGAAGAACAATAAGAACTTAAATATGTTCTTAGTATTAATCAAGTCTATAATTTTAGAGAGGAGGAAGAAAATGAGGACTTATTAGATCTTTTCATCTCATAACCAAATATTTCAGAGAAACTTAGAATAACACAATATGAAGCTGCAAGTCACCTTTTAAATCAGTGTTTTCAGGAAAATTGTACTATACAATCACTGCAAAATACATTTGAGAGTATTTCCTATTAACTCAATTACCAATTCAAATAGTAAAATCATCGAGATCATTCCTAGGAGAAATTTGAATATCGTTAATAACTTACAATCATCACAAGAGCAAGAGGTAATAGCATTGTTACATAAATACTCAAAAGCTTTTGCCTGGGATTACACAGACATGCAGGGGATTCATCCAAAGACATGTATCCATCACATTTACATTTATTATCAAACAAAACCTCTAAGGCAACCACAAAGAAGGATGAATCCTATGATAAAGGAAATAGTGAAAGAAGAATTGTAGAAACTGTTACAAGTCAGATTTATCTATCCTATTTATGATAGTCAATGGGTTTCACCCTTAGTTGTGGTACCTAAGAAAAATGGTAAGTGGATAATTTGTGTAGATTACGGAGAGCTCGATAAGGCTACATTAAAAGATCATTTTCCTTTACCGTTTATTGATAAAGTTCTAGATTCATTAGCTAAACTCTTTTCATTTCTTGATGGATTTAGTGGGTACAATCAAATAAATATAGCATTGGAAGACCAAGATAAAACAACATTTACATGCCCATGGGGTACATATGCATATAATGTTTTACCCTTTGGTTTATGTAATGCACCTGCTACTTTTCAAAGAGAATTCCTTGCAATATTTGTTGATCTAATCCATGAGTGTGTAGAGGTCTACATGGGTGATTTCACTGTGTATGGAAGAACATTTGATGGTTGTTTACAAAATCTTGAAAAAGTTTTGAAAATATGCATAGAGATAAATCTATCACTCAGTAATGAAAAATACTTTATGATGTTAATTGAGGGAATAGTGTTGGGACACTATATTTCTTCTTCAGGAATTAAGATGGACCTAGCAAAAATTCAAGTCATTGTGAATTTAATGCCACCCACAATGCAAAAAGAAGTAAGAAGTTTCTTGGGTTATGTAGGCTACTATAGGAGATTTATTAAAAATTTAAGTAAATAGCTTTTCCCTTATTCAAGTGACTTGCGAAAGATGTGGAATTCCAATGGAAAAATAATTGTCAAAATTCATTTGAAAAAATAAAATAGAAATTGTCAATTGCACCCATTCTTCGAGGACCTAATTGGTATTTTCCATTTCATATATTAATTGATGCATATGACACTGCTATAGGAGCATCACTTGGATAGAAAGAGAATTGGTTTAATTATTCCATATACTTGATCAGCAAAAACTTAACACCAACAGAATTTAACTATATTGTTACAGAGAAAGAAATGTTAGTTGTAGTACATGCAGTTAATAAATTTAGACATTACATAACAGGTTATCAAGTATTCATCCACACGGATCATTCAGCCATAAGATATTTAATGAACAAAGCAATCACAAATGGCAGAATAACTAGATGGTTGTTATTGATGCCATAATCTAACATCACTGCACAATATCGACCAGGTAAGGATAATCAAGTAGCAGACTTTCTATCAAGACTTCATTCGCATGGTGATCCAAATCTAGTTTCAAATCATTTTCCAGATAAACATCTATATGTTATAACTGTCAAAACTCCATGGTTTGCATATATAGCCAACTATTTATCATTTGGCATCCTACCATCTCATTACACAAATACACAAAAAAGAAGATAATTAGAGAAAGTGCTATATATAGTTGGGTCAATGGTGACGTCTTTTATACTGGTTCTAATCTGATAATAAGAAAATGTGTTAGATGAGACGATATTATATATATTTTGAAAGCATTTCATGACGAGCCATGTGGTGTTCATTTTGTAGACAAGCAGACGGCATAGAAAGTGTTGAAACTTGGGTACTACTTCTCGACAATCTTCAAAGACTCCAAGGCCTATGTAAAGAGATGTGACAACTGCCAAAGAATTGGAAGACTAGTGGCATCAGATGAAATTCCATTAAAGCCACAAGTACTGATAAAACCATTTGAGCAATGGGTTCTAGAATTTGTGGGACCAATTAACCCACCATCAAACAGAAATAAGTACATCCTGGTAGGTATAGATTATGTTACTAAGTGGGTGGAGGCAAAGGGTGTAACATGAGCAACAGAAGATACAGTTGTATCTTTTCTATTTGAAGAAATATTTGTAAGGTAAGGAGTTTCATGACAGATTGTAACTGACCAAGGCACACAATTCACATCAAAGCTTGTTCGAGATCTTACGGAGAAGTATAAGATCAAACATAGAAAATCAACTTCGTACCATCCTCAAGAAAACAGACAAGTGGAATCAACAAAAAAAGACCTAGAGAACATCATGATGAAGACTATACAAATGAATATAAAGGACTGGTTAGATAAATTGAGATATGCACTATGGGCATATAGGATAACATGGAAAAACACAACTGGGTTCAGTCCATATCAGTTAGTGTATGGAAAAGAATTCCTATTACCCATATAACTTCATATACATACATTAAAGTTAGCATCAGATTTGGGAATGGAATTATCTGAGGCACAACAATAAAGAGTCATGGAATTAAATCAACTGGATGAGATACGATAGCAAGCAGTAGAGCACACATCTCTTGTTCAAGAACAAAGAATTAAATGGCATGATCAATTCATCAAGAATAATTGTTTCAAAAGGGAGACTGGGCATTATTGTTCGTATCCAAGTTTAAATATTTCAAGTCAAAATTTACAACTCATTGGCTGGGGCCATATGAGATCGAAGTAATATTTGACAATGGAGTTGTAAAGATAAAAAAAAAATTGACAAAGCATCTATTTCATTTTTGGTAAATGGACATAGGCTTAAAGTTTACAATAATCCTATAAATAAAGAGGATTTTATGAAAAGAATTTCAATAGTTCCTGATTTGGAAATAATGGGAAAGCATAGAAATATGCCTTCCATAACTCCACAAGAAGAATAATATATATATATATATATATAATAAAAATAAAAAATAAAAAATATTTTAGTTGTGAAAATATAGGAAACTAGCACAATACAAACTCGAATTAATATCATAAAACCAACTTGTTTGGCCAATATGAATTCTGTTTTTGTTTTGATTTTATTTTAGTATGATTTTTGCAGATTTACCCTCCATGTTTTTATCACTCCACTAGATTCCCAAGGCTGAGGAGAAACAATCCCAACAGAGGTAACCACAAACAATCTTTTGACTTGAGAGCTAGCCCTATCAAGCCGGAGAGGGCTCTCTCCAAAAGGGTCACAGTCAGGAGGGCTAGAGAAATTAGGGTTTTTAGGATAGATATAGAGTGCAAGGGGTCACTACTACATTTGGCGAAAATTCCGACACTTGGTTCCGACGCTTTTGACCAAATGTCGGAAATTTCCCCAAATTTTTTCCATCCCGCCCGAAACCGTCGCTATACC